>OMNM01038073.1:0-12850 GCA_900302745.1 Parablennius parvicornis | reverse complement strand
ATTTTGTCAGAAAGATGACATTGACACAATGTAAAGGAAGCATCTCCTTGGCTCCAGCTGCAGACACACACACACACACACAAAGTAGACTTGCACACAGGCAAACACATAGTGCACACGAACAGTAAGTGCATGCATGCACCCATACAAGTGCACGCACGCACGCACATACGCACAAACAAATACACACAGGCATGCACAAAGACTCCCTCAATACATGAAGGTGTACACACACACACACACAAACATGCACACACACTTACACACTTGCAAAGAAAGGTGGGGATTTTCTCGGGCACGGTGTAACAGTTCGTATTTGAAATTCAAGTCTTTGCACAGTGAAGGAGTGCAGACTTGCAGCTCTGCTAACCTACATTCTCAGGTCCGCAAGGTAAATTCCATTTTATTTGGTATTTTGTTAAACTAATAGTGTGATGATCTTCAGGGAGGCAGGAAGAAACACGGGCAGGAATTCAGTCCTAAAGGTCACACATAGACGGTTGGTCCAAAACAAACCAGGTAGGTGCGAGACACAATCAAAATCCAAGAGGGGTAACACAAACACAGATTCCTGACCAACATCACTGTTTCTCTCTTGTTATGATTTGTTTTCCCTCTTCATTGTCAAATTATCTTTTCTTTTACCATAATGTGGGATAATCAGCCATTAATTTACGACCACCTCAAGCAACTTGAAGGATTGATCTCGACAACTCTCTGTAACCTCTGTGATGTTTTGAGCTGCAGTAGTTGGATTATCTGTTGGATCAAACCACATGAGTCCCACAACAGCAAGATAATCAATGTCACTCTCTTGAAGCGTTGCTGGTCATGATATGCCCGATCGGTGTAAATGAAGCTCAGTCCAGTCGAATTTCTATACTTGAGTGAAGGAAGGCCTCCCAGGAGCTGTTACTTCTCAGCGAGTTGTCACGCTGGTAGCGGACAGTACTGCTGACACCTGTTATGACAACTCCGTAGCGTCTTGATGCAATCATAAACTGTCTGCAAGTT
Organism: Parablennius parvicornis; assembly: GCA_900302745.1. Taxonomy (NCBI): domain Eukaryota; kingdom Metazoa; phylum Chordata; class Actinopteri; order Blenniiformes; family Blenniidae; genus Parablennius; species Parablennius parvicornis. Next base: position 11,836 of record OMNM01038073.1, on the reverse strand, counting down.
GTTGCACGGGTCACGTCGATATTCTGCCCAGCGGACGTTTTTCCGAGGCGAGAGGGTCGGGGTGGGGCTGCCTTCATGCTACATAGACTTCCCTCCTAATTCCCTGAGATCAAGCCGGTTAAATGAGGTCACCGTACTGGCGTCTTTCCCGCCGACGTCCACGCCAAAGACCCCTCCGCATTTTATTGCAGGAACGCGGTATCACCGATTTCCTCCGAGGTCAGGAGGCAGGGGCTCGGCGGTTCTCCCCGTGCGGGGATGGGCGGGTTTTTACTGGCCGCAGCGATTGCGTGGCGATTTCTCTAGATGCTGACGGACACGGTGTGTGATTTGCAGCGACAAGCGGAACAAATGTCGGTAATGAGGTCACCTTGGGCTCCAGGTCTGCATCCGACTTTCAGACCTCATGTCTCCCTCTGTATATATGTATCCTGCGCACACAGACACACACACACACACACACACACACACACACACGCACGCGCGCACACAGAGTGTAAAATCGTATTAGAAACACATAACGTAAAGAAAATATGGCCATCAGAGTTATGAACACAGAAGTATGGACATTAAAAGTCACACAGCATGAAGAAATACACAAAAGCTGTTACAACTACAAATAAAACTACAACATTTCAGATGAAATCGTGTACATGCCTGATGCTCGCTGCTGACAAGAATGTCCTCCATTTTGTGTTTTTCAACCAAAATCCCATCCGTTTTGACAGGGAAATTGTTTTATGTTATTTTGCGACTTATTTTTTTAAACAGTTTGCTGAATCATTAACAAAAGTCCCAGCACACTATTCCTGAATTTTCCACATGGTTTGATGAGCTTTTTGTGGACGTACTTTCATATTCACCAAAATTCAATCTGCTTTTAACAGTTTGCCAAATCAGGATCATAACACGCTCATCTCAAGACTTTCTCCACATTTTAATGTGATATTTTGTGTACTTACTCCTATTTTCAGTAAAATCCCATCTGCTTTAACTGACAAATTTTTCATTTTATTGTGATTTTCGTGGAAACGATTAGCCATAATACACATTTCCCCAATGTTCTGCATGTTTTGTAGTTTTTGTGTATGTGCACCACTAGACCTCGATGAAAAACTGTTTATTTTGACTATTGTCTGATTCCTCTTACATCGATCACAGTATCTCAGCTGGGTTCGGATGTTCAGTCCTCTCTGATGTTTGTTCCAGCTCAGAAATGTTTCTTTGCGCGTGTGCTTGTGTGCTCGTGTGTGTATGAGACAAAGCGGACCTCATGCACGCAGCTCAGTGTCAGATCACATAAGAGGACCTGCTCGCCGAAGGGCAGATTGAAACCAGAAGCTTCTGTGGAATCAAACAACAGCTGGCGGAGGAAAGGAAACAACCTGGGCTAAAATAACAGCCTTTTTTTGTTGTTGCGGTTTTTGTTTTTTTTGCATTCACACAAAACCTGGCTCCGTCATACGATTTTAGACAGTAATGAATGCTGTACCCTTCGTCGACGTGCGCATTTTTTAAGCTTCCCCGAGTCTCAAGTCGAGAGACCTTTTTGGTTAACTCGGTGGGAGGTGGATTGAATTAAATACTCAGCAGATCACTGATGCAACATGCTCATAAATTATCACAGTCAATGCATTTGTATGTGGCCACATTTTTCTTTTTTTTTTTTTATAAACGTAGAGTTCGTGGTCAAACAGTGTGCTAAGTCAGTTTTATTTACTTTTTTTTTTTTTTAATCATTTTCCTTGAAACAATGTGTTTCTATCATCCGCCTCAGATGAGGTGTTTAGCCTGAGGGATCCAGAAAAGGTCTCAAAAGGCTAAACGGTGCGTTTAAAGTAGAACCAGTCGTGACCGCAGCTTCAGTTTCTCACCATCTCTTCATTTCATCGCTTTGTCTTGTTTCCTGTTTCTCTTCATTTATGCCTCTCTCTGTGTGGAGTTTGCATGTTCTTCTTGTTATTGCTTCACAGTCCAAAGACACATCTGAAATAACCTTGTAGTAACAACCTTGAAGTGGGAAAATGAAAAATTTGTGTGCAACTCAAATATTATATCTGTGAAAAGAGCTGATTTCTAATGCGTCTACATGCTTTATATAATAAACCAGACCTTTGCAGTTTAAATACATGTCTTCATTAGTGCACCATACATAGTTCGCTAGTTAAATCAAAGACATTCTCAGACGTGTACAAGTGAATTCTCTGAATAATAGTGTTTTAAACTTTACTACAGTTGTATGTTGGCTTGTTTGAAAGTTTGTTTTTTCTTGTATCTGTAGATTATTGTGGTAAGGTAAATAGAGTTTTTGTTGCTTGATGATTGACCTCCAACCAGAACTGGATTTTTATTTTAGAGTTGTTTTTGTTAAAAAATGTATAAATAAATAAAGCTGATGAAGGGAGATGTAGACACCAGGACAGATGTAATCCTATTCAACAAGTAGCACTGTGGTTTTGCGTCTTGTGCATGTGAGCAGAAATATAGATGAACAGGGCTGCTGGATATTTGTTAACAGGCAATATGCACTAATGTTTAAGATGACTAAATGGCCTATGATAAATACACTTATAGGACTCTGATGACTTTGAGATTTGTACTTTCAGATAACGGTGTTCTTTCTCTTACTGCTACATTTAACTGACTGTTACTGGACCCGTCTTCTTCCATTAAATGCACTTCTGCAGCATTTTGAGGTGCAGTGGTTTATTTATTGTTATTTTTCCATAATTTTTTTTCTTTTTTCCTTTTTGGGTGCTTCTAATTTGTGCCCTGTGGCCACCAGGTATGAAAAGACTGTCTATCAAAAATAATGTGTTTTCATGAGAGTTTCTTTTCCAGAGTTTCTGTGAATAAATTGTATTGAATTGCACTTTTCTTTTGCATTTGCAGAGCAGAAAGGCACAGTGTGCTGTCTAAATAATTTATGTCACTTCAGTCAGCCTTTTGCGATATGTATTTTGTGCAGGTTGATAAATGTGTGGTACATTGTTCAGCTCAACATTTCAGTGATTTTCCACCATTTCTGTCCATCCTCAGTCTATGAACTAGTTAAACTTCATCCCCTGTAGGATTTTTTCTCTCTCACCCATATAGACTCGGCTCGTTCCTTAACATCCTTTTTTTTTCCCCTTTTAAATCTTCTGTACACTGTCAACTCCTGACAACCTCGACCCACATCCGTCTTCCCTCAACATGGAAAAGTGAATTAATGGCGGTGAACTTCTTCATCCCTGTACCTGTTGTTGACACCTAATACCTCAGAAATTGGTTTCGCCTGTAGGTAAAGCCAGGCCTTGAATACACTGTAGTCTTGATGGAGGAAGAGGAGGAGGAGGAGGTGGAGGAGGAATTTTTCTCACCTCTTATCCTCTGGATATGTCCCACAGATGTAGCTTCTGAGTGGGCGCTGGCAGCCTAATGCCAGTTTACCCACTGGTAACATCCTGGTTTTTTTTCTTTTCCTTTTCAAAGTATGCCAGTAGGGCAGAAAAACCCAAGCTTTTCAGTATCTTTTGGTTTCAGTTTGACTTTGTTATGCTGCAGGCGTCCCTTTATTTACAATTTAAACTCTATCACTCGGGCTCCTGAGGGGCACTTCTCCCCAACACCTTCCTCTCTTCCTCTTTTGTCTGTTTCTGCTCATCTGGCAGTCCTCCAAATAAACCTTCCTCAATCAGCAAGAGTTTTTTTAGTGCTATTATTTTGTTGACATGAATGATGTTTTGCAGTTGTAGTAGGAAGGTGTATAAATAGTTGTAAACCAGCAAACAGGACCTTGTATCTTCGGATTATTACCACCAAGCACATGAAAAGGTGATGATAAGGTAAAGCAGGAAGACAAATGATTCATTAGATGTTTATTACTGAGATAGAACAAGTGTCTTTTATGGGGTTCACCTTGGAAAGTCATTTAAAGTCCACCATCGGCTGGGGTAGTTTTTATGCCACGTAGACTTCCTACTCTCAACACATGTACTGTCAACATGCCTACTATTTTCCTTGATGAATTACATTCAGGGATCACCGGAGTCAAACAGTCACATAAACTACACTTATACTGCAAAATGAGTAGATGCACTGATCAAACTTTCTCAGTTTCAATAGCTAGCCCGATACTGTGGCTTGGAGTATTATCCGATACTCAATACTGTTCTGATACGTGGTATACTTTTATATGTAGAAAAAAAAAGAGGTACTACCAACACCCCTTACATAATTCACTTTGCTGACATTACAAACTGCTGTTGGGATTGCTAGTTGGAATGTTCAGTGTGAAAAACTTCCACATAGCAGATTCTGTCTTTTGGTCCATGATGTATGACAGACCTGGGCGTCACAAGGCCCGGGAGCCACATGTGGCCCTTCAGCTCTGCTTTACCGGCCATCAGGGAAGTCCTCAATCAACTATTATTGGCTTTAATACATCTAAAATGTTCACATTTCTTTCACCTTATTGGCAATTATTACAATATTGGTTGCACCTAGGACCTTGGCTATTAGAGCTTGCAGTTGTTACCTCTCAAAACTGGCGTTTCACAGTGGAAAAGAAAGATGGTTCATGAAAAAAATTATTATTTTTATTCACTTATTTACTGAATGGAAAAGTTTGAAAAATGTAATCATGATTTCCAGATGAAGACTGGAAAAGAATGAGAACAAATTACACAACGCAATAGTAGCTTATAAAAAGCCCCTTCTTTTTTTATCATAATGCGCAAAACTCAAGTCAACATAAGTCTCAGCCCTTGTAGTCCTAATTATTCATGTGGCCCTTTAGGAAAATTAGTTGCCCACCCCTGATGTATGTTGTAACTTGTTTAACACTAGATTTAAAAGGAAAGGATTGCATAAGGTATAGGTTGCATTTGCCAATACTTGATCCATCCATTTTGATGGTGTCGGCGTGATATTTGATCCCGATATCGAATATTTGATCCCGATATCGGATATTTGATCCCGATTTCGGATATTTTAACTTATTCCACTGAATAACCGGACGTATCACAAGCTTAATCTACATGAGCTAAAACCAACCACATGCTCACACAATACTCTTAAGAACAACCATTTGGTCTTATGACCAAATGGTTGTTCCCTGCATCTGCTCTTATACTGGCTTTTGTACTCCCACTTATTATGAACTTATTGACCCTCCCCAGGTAAAGATCACCCGGTCTCATAGGAGCAAACAACCATTTTCTTTAAAAATTGTCAAATTTTGGGGAAAAAAGTAAACTGAAGAGCCAGAACCGACCAAAAACAGCCATCACACCATCTGCAGTTGTTTCCAACAACACATCCAGAAGACTTTTTTTCCCCCCTCATCTGGAAAAAAACAAACAAACAACTAACAAAAGTGACAATGCCAGTACACATATACTGCAGCCAAGATTCCAGTGAGGTGAGGTATATCTGCAGGTAAACACTGTTAAATGCCATGCCTTGCATCTCACTTGAACTGACTTCTTCTCTGTGGTTGTAATTAGAAGCCTGAGGATAACATTTCTTGTTAGTCAACGATAACGTCTCAGTGTAGAAGTCTCTCTTATCTGGGATTTACCCATCAGGCCTATGTGCCCAGAGGCAGTGTTGATAGCAGGATGCTACATGCCGCCGACCTGCTTGCTGTTTTTTTTTTTTTTTTTTTTTTCCAACTGGGAAAGTCACTAGAAATGTTTGTTTCTTGACAGAAAAAATTACACAAGTTCATCCATTTTATCTGAAGGCGTTCGTTCACTTTGAAGTATCAGATGTGAAGTTAGCAATCGCTTAGCACTTAGGCTAATAAGAAGAAGATGGTCATCATGAGATCATTCACTATGTAGTACATCAGAATACTCCCTTATCTGTTTCATCTGTACAATCCATTTCTTGTATCCTCATTGGCAAGCCGAGCAAACTGAGAGTTAATACTGGAGATGTCTACATGCTCGACTGGCCCGTGTCACTTTAGATGAAAGTGCTTCCCAACTGAAGCGAACGCAGACGGCCTATGATCTGTATCTGCTTTGTTTTCCTCTTAGGACATGCCGTAGAGAGAGAGAAAGAGAGAGGGACTGGTTTTTCATCTTTACATGGGGGTTGTTCAAGAGTGTCGCACAATGTGAAACAAACATGAATTCTGGGAGATTGATTAATAATTTTTAGTTTGTGTTTTGTTAGGGTGAGAAAAACTGTTCATCCAACACATTTGGATCACAGTTTCAATTATTATTCCACATCCAAAACCATCCAAAAAAATTTATTGTCACATGACAAAGGTTGATTGACTAAAACATATCCCAGGATGCTGCTTGATTTTTTTGAATAGATTACAATCAACAAACTAACCAACTGATAACTGAAGTGCGTCTTCAAAAAAAAGAATATAATTTAAAAGCGTCTTTGTTTGTTAATTCCAAACACAGTACTGAAGTAAAAGCTTCAAATCTATTTTACTTGTGATGATTGTCACCTCTGGAAAGAAATAGAAAGAAAATATAAGATCTGATGCTGTAAAATACTGTATTTTTCTAATTTCATGACATATAAGCTCATATTAAGAAGCGTTAAACAACAAAGGCTTCCAAAATTCTAGTTTGTCTAAGGGAGCTTAAACATGCAGAAGTTTACTTTTAATTTGCAGGAAATTTTTCACTCATTCGAAACAATTCAACACAATTGTTTCAAATTATCAATATACAAGTGAATGCGTCAAATACCTTACTTATAACAGAGAATATAATGGCAGTGGTTAGTGAGACTGACATAGATGGTTGTTTTTCTGGTTTCAGATCCTTCAGAACTGTTGAATTCATTGCTGGATTTCTTTTCAATACCTTCAGAGGATTGAAGAATCAAAAAAACAGTAACTGCTGCCATTTTTTTTTTTTTTTTTTTTTAACTCTTGTTTCCGCTGTTTGTGCCAGGGTCGGTGCTGATGCATGCACCACTAATATTCCCCCACACAAAAGCAACAGTGTTTTTGTCATGGCTTCAAGTCAATACACATCCAACAGGAGCCACAGCGTGAACAAGATGAGCAACCTCGAGCATCTGCGGTCTTACAAATAGATTGCTGTTGAGGCGAGATGAGGAGGCGGGAAAAACGATTGAAAGCTCAAGGTTTTTTCTCTTCCAGCGTTTGGACTGCCTGTCCTCCCTCCAGTGATAATGGAGGATATTTCCTCTAAAGTGGAATTTCAGTAGAGGAGAGGCCTGTGTGGTTCCCCACAGCAGGAGCCCCCCCCCCTCCAAAATGCCTAGCTGCCAAAGCTGCCTGGCCTTGGTTGCAGCAGGACGCCAGCGGGCTGCATGGGAAAGAGGATGCAACAAACCTGCACGCGAAATGCAATGGAAGCCAACATTAGATACAAGACTGGCGAATTAAAAAAAAAAATGGTTGTGGCATTTAATCCTTTATAAACAACAACTTTTTTTGATGACCAGTTGGAACCAAAATGGTGAAAAAAACCAAAAAAAAGATCGTTGTATGTTTTTGAAGCTGTTCCATTCCTCTTATTGCGTCTTGGGTGGTCTTCAGCGTCAAACAAAGGGACATAATCAGAAAGCTTATTTTATTCATACATACATGCTCACGTGCAGAGAAAGGGAGGGAACATAAAATAACCTAACGAAGTGCCTTTAAGTGGCAATTAAAAGCACACAGTTATTTTATTTTGCTCTAACAACCATCTAACAAACACTTGTGCAAGCTGCCGGCTTCCTCAAGAGGCCTTGTATCATATACACGCAATAATGCTCAGACGAAATCAAAACAAGGTGCAACAACAATGGATAACAAAGAGCAGGTTGAGGAAAGAAAGGGTCATGAAGGCAACACATGCTATAAGGAGTATGACCCCTGGTCTGCCTTCGCTGAGTTAATAAGGTTTTCGATATTTACAAGGTGATGTGGGTCATCACTGCTGGACTCCTGCATGGCCATGGAAACCTAAAAGTGTATCCATCTTTTCATCTATTCTATATCTTCATGTGATTGCACTATGGAGAGCATCGTCTGGCTCATCTCCCTCAAGCCAACAGAAAGATTTATTCATTCCAGCCCGTCTCCTGACCGGACTGTAGAGCCTTGAACCGACTCATCACATTGTAGAGGAAGAGTGGTTCTACTTTAAGCTTCTTCCACGTGATTTAACTCTCACACAGGGTGAGGTCTCTCACCTCACAAAGAAAACACATCTTGGTATTTGTATTCGTGTTGTCATTCATTTTCAGAGTGACCCATATCTAAGTGGGGGGTGTAAACTGACTGGTAAATGAAGAGCTTTGCCCTGCCACTCAGCTCCATCTTTACCACATCACTCTTGATTAACGGTGCTTTCACATCGCGTTCAGGCCTCCTTTTGCCACTAATGTCCAAAAGCCTCTACAACTTGACTGCTGAGCATGATGGGATGTTTACATGGTTTAGATTAGAACTACATTCGGTAGAAAACAGACCTTCACAACGCCACATTTGTTTGCAGAACCGAGTTAGCATCGCTATTATGATAGCCGTTAGCTCATATGATGGTAACGAGGTAGCTACATCAATGTGTGAAACACTGAGCAGGGAGCAGCTCCATGGCAACAGACGCTGATCTCAGGCGCTGATCTCCTCCAAGGTGCTTCTCTCATCTGCTTTGTCCTTAGATGATGACAAATCATCCCTGTAAATTTCATGCAATTCGGAAAACATAACCTTCTCATTTCTCTCATTCATTATTAAAATTCTAAATTTTATTGTAAAAAAACAAAAACAAACTTACATTGAACAGAAACCCTGACTGAAAGATGCTCATCCACATATCGGCAGCTTCTCAATCATCCCTTTTGAATGCTTGACACTCTCAAATCACGCGTATATGAGCCAATGGGAAAACATCATCTGCATAAAGGCTGTACACCATCCACGAGGTTACAATGCTAGGCTGAAACAATAGTTAATAATAGAAATTGAATGTAGTTCCAAGTGTCAAGGTGAACCTCTCAAGACTTCCATCCTTCCCAGTGTATGCCATTGCGTTTCCACTTTTGTACCATTACGCAGTCTGAACCGCCCGCGTGGTGCAGCGCCGGGTGTTCAGACGTCTGGGGAAGCCTGGGCAGCACCACCGCAGTCTGTTTCTCCACCGCGGTCTCTCCAGGCCCAGTCAGCGCAGAAGATGAGTCATATGTTCAGTAAAGGTCATCCATCAGAGCAAGAGAGCCGGAGAGGGGGCGGCGGGAGACTCGGAGTAGATAGAGAGGGGAAGAGGAGAGTGATGGAAGAGGGAGGCTTTAAGTGTTGCCTTTCCATGTCAATTTCCCCGTCAAGAGCAAAAAGTGGACTCACTCTTCCTCTTCTTCTTCTTCTTCTTCTGTTCCTTTCACTTTGTTCTCCTATTTAGTAATATTTCCTCAAACTATTAACATTTAGTTTTTTTCATCTAAGTAGCCCAATTCTGTTGATTTATACCCGTGTGTCACAGATGCAGAATTTTGAACAGGCTGCAATGCGATTACTGGAAATGAAACGGTTTAAAAAAATCACATGGAGAAATAAAACGATTGCAGTAGAAGTTTTTATTACATCACAGTGGTAAACAAACCAAGTGCGTATTTTAGATAAGAAAAAAGTTTGTGTGCATGAGACTGAAATCAAAAACAACCTGTTTCTGTTTAGAAATAAATTGGGTTCTGACATGATTGAAAACAAACTTTTGATTCGATGAAATTCTGTTGAAGAAGGCATTGTGAGAACATTCATGAAGCAATATTTTGTAATGGTTTGTAAAACATGTTGAGAATGTTCATGGTTATTTATCCCAAAACATATTTCTTGATTCAAATATTTCGCGAATTATCCATCCGTCTTCCATACTAGGTCTCGTGGTCACAGGGTCCATATCTGATCGCTGCTTTAATAATACCACACACATGCGTGCGGAAAAGGATACACTATAAACATAAACAAAAGCGAGTTTCAGTGTTTCTGAGCACTTCTGTCGTGTACACGGATACCCAAAACCCAACTGAAGATTACTAATTACTCACAATTAATTCTCAAACGCATGTTTGGAGACTGCGCGAAAGAATGAGAACAATCTATGGTCACATATACTAGTGTACCAGAAAAAAAAAAAAAAAAAAAATGATTCCAACCCATAACCGCCTCCCCTTAATGTCCATTGTAGCATCAGTGTAAGTTAGCAGTGATATTCTATAGCATATCTATAACAATTTAATTTCCAAGGAACGTTTAGTGTCGTCAACTTGATCCTCAGAATAAGGAGTTTTATTTAAACTGATATTTCATGAAACTGTAGCGTACAAACCTCTTTGTATCTGAATTCTTCTGGCTGCCTCCTTCCCTCGCCATGGAGGTATTCGTCAATCCATTCTGTCATCGCAGCCTGATTGTCCTTTGAAGGAGCCCCTCCGGAAAGAAACTACTTTTGTAGAAAAAACTGATTCTGTCTGGAGCTTCTAAGTCCAAACAGACTGCCCGGGATGGTGTTTACTCCTCCAGCAGTGGGTGAAGAGAGTATTTAGGAGGTTTTAGTCGCCCTCTGGAGAGCCTTTCTGTCCCAGACATAACTCACAGTAATAACTCATTTGTTGGTGTTCTTCACAAGGCATCAATAGGCCCGTGTGAGAGATGGACGGCTCATGTAAGCTCAGCTGGATTTCTGCAGTGACCTCAGTGAAGCATCGACGTGTGACAGGACAAAGTCTTAAGGTGTCAAATGTATATTGAGTACAATTAGTCCCTGTATAGGGCACTCGGCGAGTCACATCATGCATCAAAAATCAGTCTCCATGCACTTCTATCCAATCATAGATGACACATTTTCATAAATTTGTACCAGCATATTGAGGGTTTTATACATTTCATACTTTTTTAATTGGCTTTCTTACTAGGATTTCTATTTTTCAATTTAGTATATATAACATGCATAATGTTTGCAAATGAACCTTTTCATTACTATTCTCTTGATGCAGTTATTATTTGACAGTTGTTTAAAAACTTTCCAGGTCTGTGGCCTCACTGAATTATAAAGCTATTAGTTATTTTCTGCAGGCTTGGTTTCTTTATTGTTATATTTGGTTGTTTGTTATCAATTTATTTATTTAATTGTTGTTTTGTTAAGGGTCTACATGAAATTTGTTAAAAATAAAGTTATTAAAAAAAAAAAACATTCCAGGAACCAGAGACATGGATCTACTCATATACTAGTATTACATTTCTGGATATATAAAGTGCGACAACCGTCATTCTAACCAGACACTTTCAGTACCATCAAATGGACAAATGTATACTGAAAACTACAAAATGAGGATTATACCTTTTTTTTTAAATGTCTAAATAAATTCAATCTCTCTTGTCATCAAAGTGTTAAAAGATATTTTGTTATAGTGCATTGTTAGTGCTGGGCAACGTTTAAAATGTTGAATCGCTCGCATTGCTACACAGAAAATTGAATATTGAATTTAATGGTAGTTGTAGTTGTATTGTGCATGAGTGATTCGTTGAGAATCCTGCAAATACCTCCTCTCGACTCAACTCCGTCTGACGCCTCATCAACAGAAAAACGCAGCAACTGACACGAGAGAAAACATTTCTCCTCATGCGTCTGCTGCGTGTCGAGCAGTCTGTCGGAGAGCCCCTCCCTCTCCTCCATCCGAACACGCCGAAGCGTTGCCGCTACACCGCCCCGCTCGACTGGGTGAAACCTGGCGGGAGTCTTGGTAGATGGCAGCCTTATCTCCAGTTTCCCCAAGTGATCGTCATCTGCCACTTATCGGCTCCTATGAGCACTTCCCCAAAAAACACTCCACTCCGCAGGGAGATGAGGGCGGGGAAAGGAGG
>OMNM01038072.1:0-17515 GCA_900302745.1 Parablennius parvicornis | reverse complement strand
CGCCACAGTGGTCTATGTGGAAAATACCAATACAAACTGATCAAATCCAAGATATGGAGAAGAGCATTACATTTTTGGTGGCTCAATGGAAACATTCAGATATTGAAGAATAACTGAGGGTCTTTTTGGTTTCCTTGAACTGTGATGAAAAAAATGATCTGGTTTCTCAACAAAACGTAGAACACAAGCAAGCGTACCTTTAAATGCTCTACTGGTCTGGACAAACTGGAATATAAAAAGAGAACAAAAAGTTTCAAGAGCGTTTGGGCCTCATTTACACCACAACGTTTTCGAGTATTACTTTTAACTTTCATTTCAGGGGTTTCTTTTGAGTTTTGAGTAACTGCAAGATCTTTCTGAGACGTACGTTGCTCTATTTGATTTAAAGTTGCACTGAGCTCGAGTCTGTTTGGACGGATCATCAAATCACAATTTAGTTTGGAGTCTAAGCAGCAGGAAAAAAACAGGAAAAAAGCAAATGTGCAGGGAGACCATGCAAACTTCAAAGAGGCGGTTTTGAAATGGGAACACTTTTGCTCTGATGCAGTAAAGCTACCTACCCCTTATTTCTTACTCCGAATGTGGTTCAAGCTCTGAGACGGCGGCTCATCTCTCACACTTTGATAACCTATGATCAAGACCACTGTGCCGGTTCTTGAATATCTTGGGTGAAAAAAATGCTAAAGGAGTGAATTACTTGATGTGTAAATTGGCGTCTTTGCACCAGCACTATATGCAGGATTCAGAAAAATCTGTCTTTGGGGCCATATTACATTCATTTTACAGTTCTGAGCAACTTAACTTCATTTTATTAAAAAATCCACAGCGAGAAGAAGGTTCTGTGTTCAGACCTGCAAGTCAACTGAGGCTTTTATTACCTTCTTCACAGTTAAAATGATCACGTGTCATGTCAGCAGGAGGCTGTTCGTCTGAGGTGTGTGTCTTAGCTTCGTGATGGACTGGCTGCTTTTCACCCACTATCAGTCGTGATTGGCCCTGGGCCCTGGTGAAACCTTATTTAACATGGATACAGATGATAGATGGTTTGATGGATTTTCACAAGATTTGACAGTAGCAGTTCTCCAAAGGCCACATTCTTCCCACTTATTTCACATATAAATCAAAAAAATTCTCCCCTAAAGTACTAAATGTGAAACTCAGGAGCTCAATTTGAAAACACAGAATCGCCACTGAATACTTTTTTTTTTTTTAATCGAGGGTCCCATCTGCACTGCGTTCATCAAACCGGCCAATAACCAAGCCAGGTATGTGACTTCTCACCTTTTCCTACTTGTCATTAACTCGTGTGCTGCAGATCACCAGCCGCCCCTTCGTGGGACACTGACATCCCTGAAGTCGAGCATCTCGGCGGAGAGGTTTCCGTCCCAGTGCGTGTGTGGGTGGTCACCTCTCCAGGTGCGACCCCTGCACCCCCAGCAGGTGATAAACGCTGCCGTCTCGCAAGCCCCAGGTGCTCTTCCCTCTCGCGCTGTGTCGCCATGGCAACCCCGCCGTGACAGTTCAGAGCGCCGCCGGCGGTCACCGGCAACCGTGATGAATCACGGGCCAACAAAATGATAGGACAGTGATATTGAACGCTGGCAGCCCGGCTACAGAGCAACTTAAGTACAATAAGGAAGACTTCGTTGACAGACGATGTTCTGACCCTGCAGAATTATTTGTGAAAACTTGAAGATCTGGCAGAAGCAGAGTTGCAATTCACGTAAGCACCGGAGCATACAAAAAGCTGAGACAGAGCCTTCTTTCACAAATAATAGTATTTAATAAAAAGCATGGAGACGAAGCACCACACTTAACTGTGGAGACATACCAAAAAAACCAACTGTGACCATGCAGAGGAGGAATTTTATGAAACTCCGTCACACGCAGAAAAAGAACCAAGAAAGAGAGACACGGATGGTCATACGTAGGAAGAGAGGAATGAAAGAGTCTGTTCACCTTGTTTTCTGTGGTTTCTGTGTAAATGGACATAGTTTTCAATGGGTTGCTGTGTAATTGTGAAACTTTTCTGAAACAAAAATGTAACAATGGTTGGTTTTTCACTTGAAATGTCTAAATGGGGTCTAAAGTTAGGGCAAAAAGAGAGGCAAACATTTTTTTGAATTATAATGATTAATAAGGTCATTTTAACTGCAAATAAGGTCAAGTGTAACTGCAAAATATATGTAAAGATTAGAATAAGTTGGTGTTAATGGTAAAAATAGCAGTGTTCCAGTTATACTCCATAATGAGGAGCAGACTTTTCATTTAAAACCTGTCTTGTTGGTTACATTTCAGCAAGCTGGTTTAAAAACCCACCTTTACTCACTGTCTGGTGTCTTGCAACACAACCGTCAGTCCAATCTTCCCCTGCAAGGCCAAGCTAGTTCAATAAATATCTGTTTGACATTTTCCTTCTGAATATTCTCCACCTTGAAAAAGTCCTGATGCAACCCAGACGGAGGTGACCAGAGAGAAAGTCTGACTTTGATAAAATAAACATCAATTACACACGGAGCTCAAACGCTATCCTGAAAAAGTTGAAGGACGCGAGGTATTTGGGAGGCTTTCATCAAACATTTGCAGCAATTGCAACCTTCCACACTTCCAAGAGCTTTAAATATTCCTTCAATCCATAAGCATCAACTAACGAATATGTGAAGGTAGTGTGCTGCCTCCCTTTGTGTCCGCCGCCTGATTCCGTGCCAATGGGCAAGCCTGCCTTGATGGGGTCACCGGGAAAGACGCCAGCTTCGACTGTGTGCACAGATGCCCCGCGGTGGCGTGGAATGCTGTGGACGGCCGGGCGGGAGGTAAAGACACAGAGGTCAGGGAGAGGTCGTGTCCCTCCGGTAGCTACTGAAGCCCGATCCTGCTGCGTGTGCACTCAAGTGCAAAGGTAAGTACGCCTCAAAGAACGTAGTCAATATGTTTGTTTTTTAAAAAACACTTGTGGCCCATCAGATATTTGGTTTGTATGTAAAACATCAGTAAAACATTGAGACAAACAATATAATTGCATGACTAGGTCCTAGGAGAAACAATAAACAAAATGATAAAATGTACAGTGAGAATAAAGCCATCTCATGGCAGTTAGACAGACTGGAGGTCAAATGACACTGATGAAGCCACATCTTCTGATGAATATACAGAAACAGCTTTTACAAACATTAACAGCAAAGGACAGTGTATCAGGTCTGATCTACATATTAAAAAGTGTCTTTATGGTTTTTGGTCAGATAAATTATGGATAACTGTGATACTCTGAAGAGAAAGGCCTCCGATAGACTGGAACTAAAAGTCCAGCTTTTATAACCATTGTGTTAAACATAGGGATGCATTGATACTGATACCGGATCCAATATTGCACGGAGTACTTGGATCACGTGGATAATGGACTAATTTGATCTGCATTTTTCAGAAAACTGTCATTTGAAAATGTTGGGAGATATACCTCATGTGCATTGCTTTTGCTGATTCACATGCCAGCAGTGTTTCATGCAGGTCAAATCAATGAAATGTCTTTCATCTAATGTACCTTGACATAGACAGAAGTAAGAGCTAGCTTCAGAGCTTGTAATACAAACGGTATATGAAGTTCTTCAAGATTCATTTTGATGTGTGACAGAATTTAATTAAAAAAAGGACAAATTTGAATTTTACTGTATGTATGTTTTATGAAAACTGCGACAAAATCAGATGCTTGATGGTTCAAAATGATAAAGAAATGTACTATATACATTTCTAAGTTCACTAACCTGAGGAAGGCTGCATGAACAGATATGAGGTCAGATTGTACAAATGTTGACAAATGTAAAGAAATATATGCAAGGTGCCACTTCACAATGGTTCGTGCGCGCGCGCGCGTGTGTGTGTGTGTGTGTGTGTGTGTGTGTGTGTGTGTGTGTGTGTGTGTGTGTGTGTACACACACTCACACCTAGAATTTATGAGGCTATGTTGCAGGTTATTTACAGGTAGTGCTCTGATCTATTTACTGTCCATAACTGTGGACTGTTGGCCTTGTTTAGCACTGCTGGGACAGAACCACTTACTGTACTGTCACAGTGTGTGTGTATGTGTGTGTGTGTGCATGTGTCTGTGCGTGTGTGTTTGCGCGTGTGTGTGTGTGTGTGTGCACAACCCCTACCTGCAGCTACAAAACCCACCTCGCTATAAATCCAAAATGATTTAACGTGAGCCCCCCCGTTGCTCTCTGTCCGTGTGTGTGTGTTTGTGTGTGTTACACTTAGAAGACAAAGATCAATGAGCTCGCTCAAAAAAAAAAAGAAAAAAAAGAGAAGAAATTGCACCTCAAATATAATTTGCGGGGCTTTCCCCGACGACTTCGACCCCTCTCGTTACCGCTATCGGGGGATTGTGAGAGAGTCTTCGAGAGCCTCCTGACTTCATAGTCAGACACTCTCACCCCGCGCTTGAGAAAAAAATAAAACCCTAACCAGACATCTTATCAGCCAATCAAGCAGAAAAACCTCCCCACAGACTACACACCTCATCACTCCTCGAAAATAAATGTCTCGGACGACAGATGGATGGCGAGAGCGGCGAGGAATGAGCGACGAGGCGAGGATGCTAACAGCTGAAGGACACCGAGAGCATGAAAGATTCAAGCTCAAAACTTTCTCTCCCCTCCGTCCATTCCATATGAAAGAAAGAGTCGAAAAATACCTTCGATGAATGCTGACCTCTTCATCTCCTAACGCTGGTTTTTATTACCATGCTGGAAGAGAAGGCGGGCGGCCATGTTCAGCTCTGTTCTGCCCTTGACTCAGACACGCGCTCAAGCTAGCTGAAAGTTGAAACGCCTGCATGCTGAAGAAACCCGCATGGGTTGTTTTTTAAATTTTGCAGGATTACAGCCACATTTTTTTTGGACAATATTTATGCTACTAGCAGGAAGCAACGTTAGCACAAAATGTGTCAACAGGACTGCCAACTTTCACCTCAGTGTGTCACATTCATGCAGCTTAAAACAAGCTAGTTAATCATTCAACAAGAAAACATCTGGCCAAACAATGATACAAATGATTCAAACAAGGCTTTAAACATAAAAGAACTGGGGGAGCCACAGTTAGCACCGTCACTGTTGCGGTAGCATTGAATACATTTTTCTGAATGGATTATTTTCTTCCAAATGGATCATAATACAGAACTGCAAACAGTAGGAAGAGATCTCTTTCCTTGTTATTAAATATCTCACTGTATCCCCTCAATACACTGACTGCACTTATGCTCATATTCTCTTCATATTCAATAAAACAAAAGAGAAAATGTATTAGTTTTTGAATGCCGCAGTAAATTGCTTTCTAAAACATCTTCTTCCGCTGTTGTTTCTTTAGTCAGCTTTTCTTTGTAGGATTGTTTTTCACCATTTAAACTGCACATGAAACTTACTTTATTTTGTGGGAGGAAACAACAATTCAAAAAGTTTTCCGTGAGACCCCGTTTACACAGTAAGATTTTCAGACGAATACGCAAAACTTTCGTTGCGTTTTATGGATCCATTTGCGCAACAATGATGTTCAGAGACACTGAAAATGCAACAGTTTGAAAAAGGCTCCCAAGGTTAAAGTTTTTGATTGCTCTGACTCAGTCTCAATGGAAATGGAATGATATAAAAATGGAATGATATAAAAAAAACAAAAAACCCTCAAAACCCCTCTGTTTTCATATATATGCAATTATTTCTAGTTGGGAAGGTCCTAAATTCCACTTTACAGCCTGCACACAACAATAACAACCAACCAACATGGCCGCCTCTAGCAGTGCTGCTTTACTGCAGGAAAGAGACAAACAAGCTCGTCATCACATACATCACTGGAGAAATGGAATGAAATAAAGCGTAGGAGGTACAATATATTTCCATCATACATTTATGCAGGTTTGCTTTACAGCCGTTACTTTGTTTTCTGCCGTTAGCATATTTGTCAATCTTTATGACCGTTGCTATAAAGTTTTATGCTTATAAATGGAAAGTCTGTTCCACTGAAGTGGCGAGAGGGAGAGTTGGATTTTATGTCTGTGAGGACGAGAAAAAAATTCAATGGAGATACCTCATTCGTGAGTTTCATTTTCACAAAAAAATTAAAAAATTACAACTTTCCCAGTAGGAAGTGGGACCATTCCCAACAAACAAGTTATGAGAGAACATAATGTAAGTTTGGAAGTTAATGTTTTGAGATGGTGCAAATACAAACATAATTATGAGCTGCTAATTTGTAAAAACTGTGACTGTGATGAGGTCTGGTAACTCGAGGCAATGGATGTATGAATAATAAAAGCAGTGATTTGACATTATTTTTTAATGTGATACACAAGAAGTTAAGCAGTTTTGCTGTCAGTCAACCCTTTTCTCCAAACGTTATCTGTTTTAATATTTTTTTTTTTTTTTTTTGCTTCTGGAGGAATGAACTTGAATCAGGGATTACTGTCAAACATGATTAAAATGTTTCACTGTGCACAATTGGATCACCTGTAAACAGGGGGAGGGGGTTCAAAGACAAGCAGACAAGCTCTTTTTACTTTGTCTCCTCCTCAAGTCTCCAGCTACATCGCTCATTCAGATCATGTCACACATGCAATCATGCATGCAGACGTTTTCTTTTCTACAAAAAAAAACCTTATGAGAACCCATCAGTGAACACTCAGACACAGTTGGTCTGTTGTGATAGCCGAGTGTGTAAGGATGTGGGCCGTTGCATTTCCACGCTGTGGAAGCGTGCAAGCTAACACGCTAGGATAGCAGCTGTGCGCCTCGCTAAGGTCGGGGTCTCTAGTTCCCTGCACGCTTCTCGCTGGCACCCAAGAATAATTGAATTACATACCCATGAATACATGTTATTCTCCAGTATAACAGGGTGTATTGAAGGCCGTGCATGCACAGTCATGTCTCCGGTGAGCGCTGGAGTCTGAGTTGTATCAGGGTGCAGTGGGTTAGGGAAATACAGCACATGCTCATTGAGATGAGATCAATGTCAGCCAGTGTACAACAATATTATAATAAACTCTGCCGAGTGGCTTGTCTGTAACAAGCGGTGTCGTGAATAATGTTTTATCCTGAGAGGTGTTAGTGCAACGCCGCTTCTTTGTGGCAGTAATGCAATAGCAGCTGAATAACATAAAGAAATTAGTAATGTTAATTATAGTGACCGAAATTAAAGCAAGCGTGTTCGTGGGAAAGAAAACTATGGAGAGTTGCAGAGCAGCTTGTTACTGAGGCCCCATTTACACAACGTTTCACATGAAAATGCATAGATTTTGTGACTTTCTTTTAGAAAACTTTCATGCTTACATTGCAACGCTCTGAAAACATTGTCTGACTACGCTGAAAACTTTGCAGTTAGCATGTTGGATCACGAATTGGCACTGTGGGACACACATGCGTAAAGGGAACAATATGCTATAAACATTAAAAACGGGAGTACGCATGTTATATTTGCTGAAAAGTGCAAACACATGCAAAATAACTGTAAACTGCAGAATTACAGCCACAGGTAATACTTGACAAAGAAAAATAACAGTCTGTGCACATTTTGTAGGAAAAGCAAATTAAGAAGCAAACAAACTAGATGCGACACTGTTGAATGTACTTATCTTGTGACCAGCGTTGTTATCGCATCCTTATCTTGTACAAGCCCTCCTGGACAGCTCGCTATCTACAGCGTGTACCTGTACATGTTTGTGTGTGTGTGTGTGTGTGTGTGTGTGTGTGTGTGTGTGCGCGCGTATTTGTATGTGTGTGTGCTGAAGAGATGAAGACTGAAATATATAAAAGGGGATCAGAAAGAAAAAAAGCGGGAATAGACTTGAGCCGACAACTCCGCCAGCACGCATCATCGCCTATCTCGCACCCGCACGTCACAACACCTCAACCTCCGCTCGGGCCCGGCGCACCTGACACCTGCCCCCTTCACCCCCTGCTGCACCAGCCACCCATGACACACACCACCTGCTGCCCGAAAACGTACACCAACACACACACAAACGCACACACTGATGGATTGAGACAGGGAGGATACGTACGCGTGCAAACAGGCTGCCTTCGCTTCGTATCAAACAGCTGAAATCCAAACAGATGTTTGAGCGCAGGAGAGGAGAATTATTTACAATCTTAATGTTACTCAGCAGGAAACCTCCAATTCATACACACACTCTCACATACAACATCATATGTTTACAACAGACTGTCACAGATGCTTTAAATGTTTACAGCCCAGAGTAAAGCAAAGGAATGATGATGGAGGCTGGGGTGAAATTACACACATACGTCAGCAAGCTGGCCACTGACTTTATATTAGACTTTCATGAATGTAGGGGACAAAGGGGCAACAGAGGATGGACTACCAACAGGAAGCTATCTTTTTAAAGGCTGCTAATACCAATCTCAGCTAATGTGGATGCAGGTTAATGGCAGGAGAATGGAGTTAAGCCAACTTCACACAGTTCTCGCCTCATTTAGAAAGACATTTCTGGAAATGTCAACCAACAACAGCTTTAAGTTAAACGTTGCCTCATGGCCTGTTTACACAATTTCAAGTATAAAATGTCCTACTTTTGTTGTGTCATGGGTGTGCATTTACACAATGGTGCTGGAAGCCACTGAAAACACAACGTTCTGAAAATGGCTCCCAAGGTGGAGCTTTTTTGGAAAATGCTCGGGTTCTGTCATTGTGTAGACAGGAAAAAAGAAGGCTTTCCGGAAACGCTAGGGTCCTGTCTACTTGCAGACAGTGAAACACTGCTGCTCTGCATGCACACCGGAGAAGTAGTAAATACTTCGTCTGCATATGCATGAGTGGACAGACAATAAAAACAATGGTGGCCTCCAGTGTCAGGACTCCCAGTCCACATTATCCGGTGACTTGATCATCATATAGTTGAGAGTCAAACATAGCAGCAACCTAACTTCATCTTTTCACCATAAAAATGTCTGTGTACTCCCATTGTTAATGTTTATAGTGTATTGTTCTCTGTGCGCAGATGTGTGGTTTCATTACAAAAACAAACAATAGCACCTGCCAGTGGCCCAAAATGAGAACAACATCATTTTCAGTTTTTCTGCTGTGTTGCCATTTAAACATAAAACCTTTCTGAAACAAAAATGCAAAAACGATGCGTTTTTCCCTTGAAAAGTCACGTAAACGGGGCCTGGATATTAAAACTTTCTCGGAAAAAGTGTGGCAAATGTCTTGTTTGGACCAAGTTCAAGCAAGTCAGATTGACATTAAAGTCTGTTTGCTTCAAGCTGTAGTAGTAAGAGAGGCTGACTTCAAATTACAAATGTTCTATGATGCAAGGTGTAGGGCCCAATGATGGTGAAATAAAGGCTTGAGGATAGCAAATCTCCTTTACCCTTGACATGAAAATTGAGTACAACGTTAAAACTCGAGCTGCATATCAGATTTTGTTAATGTTTTTCTTTGTGTGTGTTTTTCCCTACAGAAAAAAAAGCAACATGGACACCAGGTATGAAATAAACAATGGCTGAAAATTTATTAAAATCACACTATTCTTTCAGATTTTGGATTTGCAGAATATGAGTTCACTATGCATGGAAACCTAATATCTTGTGGTTAAGTCACTCGTTTGCAACATTTTGTTTTTGGCATTCTTGAGGCACAAAAACTAAAGACACATTAAATAAAAACTCAGAAGACATTTTTAATAAAAAACTGTATTTCTTCCCAGATGAATTTATAAATTGAAGATTGTGTTGAAACAAAGAGATTCAATCTAAATGTCTACTTTGAAGACACTTGTTGGCGGGTTCCCACAAAAGGGCTTTGTGTACTTCTACCTTTTTGAGCCCCTAATTTTCTCAAGCGAAATAAATATTTGCATCAGGACTTGTGACATTTGCCAATATATTGAAGTGTGTGCAAACAATATACAAAAGCAATGGGCATTTTCTTCCAAGGTCTGCTTCAGTTTGTAGAATCGAATGGTTTTCTCTTAGAGTTGCACAATTTATACAATATAAACAAATCTCCTTGAGCCCTAGGGCCACAGATTGGAAACCACTGCTTGAGGACATAACCCTACTTAGAAGGATTTTTCAAGAGGTTTTGGTAATTTGTATTTTCTCTATGTTCTCTTCTTTTACGTCATCAATGACCTTTCAGATGAAGTAGGTAGAATCCAGTTGGAACATGTCAAAGGTATGTGTAGAAACCTACCTGGTAAGAAAACAAACAGAAAATACTTACAAACTAAAGGCATCATGAATTTCATTGAACAAGTTGTGTTAATACGACAGAAAATGGCTTTCTCTAGATCCAAGCCGACAAAAAGAGCCAGACAGACATTAAAATAGAATGAAAACGAAGCCCAATATGAAGAGACAAGAAGTCAATGAGCGCCACGTCATGACTGCACTGCGCTCCCTCTCCAAGTGCGGTGGAAACAACAAACTTTTCCTCAGCTTGTTAATTGCGTTGGTGTTGGCAGAGGAGCGCGTGTCCCACTCATTAATCCAATTCTTAATTACAGAGCAGAAGTGAAGCGCAGAACTGCTTCCGCCCGAATTTCTCCTAATGAGCCTCCTCCCTTTCTTCCTCCCGCCTCACCCCCCTCCAATCACTCCTCCTCCTCCTGCTTTCCACCCTGCCTGCCTTGGTCTCGCTTCCCTCGCTGCACCTGTGTTTGTTTCACTGCGAGTGCCAGGCAAAATTTAGAAACGCTGCACTGCTAAAATGCTAATTGTGTGTATTTTTATCCGACGGCTTGATGAATAAGCATATTCGGTTCATTTTTACCCGCATCGACAAGAGGTCTTGGATGAGACTTGACCGCGTCTGAGTTTTCCTCAAGGACAAAAATAAAAACAACACGCGGGGGCAACATGGATGCTCTCCCGTTTGTCCCCGTTTACCAACGACACACAGCTGACTTTTCTTTTTTTGCTCACGTCTTCATCATTGAAGTCTACAAATAGGTCTAAATTGTATTTCTTTGTTGGGGCTATTTAGCTCGTTTATTTTCGTAATTGCAAAACCCAGATTAGCATAAACATGAGCCTGCTTGTCTTCCTGCCTCTTTTGCACACACACTATTTATCTTTTAAACAACCTACGTCTCAGTCTCATTGGCTTCTTCTGCACTGTGAACAATAAATCATTACTCAAACGCATGAGATTTAGATGTAAAAATAGCACCTCTGTCCAGCTAATAGCACTCCTTAGGGCAGGTGATGTATGTTTTGCAGTAAAAACACGCATTCATAGATTTTTCTGGGTCTCAGGCTTTTCTTTTTCATGTTTGTCATGTGTTTTTCGGGCAGCGAACGGTCACCAGGGGAAGTTGTTAGCACGTCAGAGGCTAATGTCTCCTGGTCAACAAATGTGCCTCTGTGTTGGTGGCTCTGCCCTGCGTGTGAGGCTCTGACTTTGAGCAAAGTGGCAGCTACACAAGAAGAGGCGGCAATGGAAAAAAAAAAAAAAGAAAAAAAGAACCTGATAACACACCACTTGCCGCCTCTGCCCTCGGTCTGTCTGAACAAGCTGGCCGTGCATACAAATGTGAAACAAAACTCACGAGAACATGTGCGAGAGCGGGAGGAGCAGCGGTACTGACGACCACTAGCAGAGGAAGTGCACAAACACATACACACAAAAACACACACGGCTTTGTGAGGTGATGACAAACAGAAGATAAAAGTGCTATTTCCAGATAACCCGCGTGTCTCCAGTCTGGCACCAACACTGTAAGTATCTTGACAGTGGCAGTGTGAGCGCACGTGCTAGTCTTCTTTGTTCGCGTCGGAGATAATGTCAGCAACAGACAACACGATATCTGAGGTTTGGGTGTATGTAAATGCGCTGGTGTGTGTATGTGCCTCTCTGTGTGAGTGTCACATTAAAGGCCTCTTTTCCTTATCTCTCTATGAGGATTAGAGTGCATAAGCTAAGCCTGAGGGCTCCGATTCCCCATATCAAACGCTATCAACAATTGCCGGACGCCGGCACTGAGCTCTCTATTAAAGACCCTCTCATATCCAACTGACAGCAATCTAGCAAAGGTAATGAGCCATAGATGGCTCACTGATTTGATGCCTCTGAAATGAGATTATTCACTGTTATTGTGATCCTCAAGAAAAGGGGAGAGGAGCAAGTAGTTTTCAACCACGAGTGACGTGAGGACACACTGGTCACACTGAAGCTCGGCTCTCAATGTAAAGTAGCCCTCCATTTCCACCTGTGGCTGATTGGATCGCTAAATCTTTTGACTTTGAAGGTGAAAGTAACAATGATATGAGATAAAAATGGACATTTGTGGTTTTCAACCAACCAGATTCATAACTATGGATCCGTCCCTGCTACTTCAATACAGAGTAGTATTTCAATTGAGTCAATTGTTGGCCCTTTTCAATCATTTCTGAATCTTTTCCATTGCTGTATAGTTTCCCACAGCTTTACTCTGTCCCATATTTTTAAATTTATTTTTTACCAAAGTCAGATTGATTTGCTATAAACTCTTGATATGTTCGATAACTTATTCCAACTACGGGTCCAATTCCTCGCTGTCATTTTCATTTTGTGCTCATGGGGGCTCAGAGCTCAATCCAATTACTCCATGGCGAACTCAAGCAAACAATCACAGAAACAATACGGCTCCCGGCAGATCGTTTTCATGCAAACGGGGTTCTAATGCATGCAAAGCCTTCATTTGAATATTCCTGCTGGCGCACGGTGCCTCTCATGGCGTAATTCTTAGTTGATCAACCGCAAAAAAAACACACACAAGCTATTTTTAAGAGTTTACAATTTAGCACGCTTTATACAAGATTACTAAATCAAGCAATCAATGTGCAAGTGGAAGTGGTCAACATCAAAAGCTAAACCACATGTTGCGGTGATGTGAACAAAGCCATGAGTACATGTTTACATCACAGCAGCAGGGGAGATTTCAAAGCAGCAAAACTTACACGTGTAGTTCTTTATTGGTTGAATGGGTTAGGTTCAGTGTTTAATCATATACCCAGTGCAATCAGGTTCTAAATGCGTTCCTCAAACATCTCTCCTATACAAACTGTATTGTGGTATTGTCACATATGATATCATCTCGCTACTAATCTCATTCAGTAAAACCCATGAACATACAATTGGAGAATATTGATAGGACAAGCTCCATGAACTCCTTCACAGATAGGCAGCAGATCTCTTTACATATGTATAGAAATCAAATTTACAACACTCACATTACACAATAACGCCAAATGTATTGATTCCACCGTTGCTATGAAATTCACATACACTCAATGATCATGTAAATTACCCTGAGGAGAATCCAGAGGAACACACTGCAGCCCTCCAAAAGTGGTAATTAAAGCTAGAACAGGACGTCTGGCAAATTTTTTTTGTTGTTGTATTCTAATTGTATTTCTCTTGAGAAAAATGGCTTTCTTTCGTTTAACCACCCAGCAACCAAACACAGTGGAGCCAGCATTCACCCACACTCCCTCAGTAAGCGGGTCCAACTGGGCAGAATCCATCGGTCCCCTGGTAAGGTGAGGCTACAGTGAGAGCTACAATTCATGCTCGTTTCCTTGGATCACCAGAATCATACTACTTTTGAAAAAAAAAAAAGTTTTTGAGAAATCTGCCAGTAAGAGTTTCTCAAACTATCTCCTTATAATCAATCTCTGGAGTACTTTGGTGAGTTTTTGGTCCCGGTGATGTAATTATCTGTCTGCACAGTAAAACACTTCAAAGCAACAGGATACTGCCGAGGTGTTCTTCATGACAGAGGAAAGCTGGAGGGCTGAGACTCCCAGCACACCGCCCCCTACTGGGGCTGACGTGGCCTCGACGTGACTACAATTCAGTCGGTTCTCTCTCAGATTTGATGCTGGCTTGCAGGAAAGTCCCAGTGCCTCCTGTGCCACGGGCAGAGAGGCGGCACATATCTGATTTGGGCTCGGGGAAGCTTCTCGGCACACGTGCACACCTAGAGTGTGACCTTCATCCAGAATGACAGATTCTTCAAAAAGCAGCATTGAGTAATGCCAATGCTAACAGTTGACATGACGAGACAATGCATTTTTCCATATAAGAATAGTAACAAGCTCACTAAATTCTCAATAGTAATCAATCACTAGTGTGTTGCTGCCGGTAGTAAGACCATTATAGTAAGATGTCCCATATTTTTCACAACACGGTAAAGTTGTGACACTGTTTTTTATTTCTCTTCCAATTTATCCATGTGACGGTGCAGTCTGAGCGCTTACAGTGACACATTAACAATTACGTTGAACTCTGGGGTTGAATTCCAGCTCTCACTATTACTTAATGATGTCCACAGTCTTTGAAGAGGACGGCTATAATATTGCAGCCGGCGATGTTTAGCTAAATAAAGACAAAAGCACAATATATCCGGCCTGAGGATATGAAAGGGCGCTTTTGATGCCGCACTTCCTGCTGAGATATATTTCAGCTCAGGCTGAGTGGCCATTAACGGTGGAGTTGAATGGTTTATTTCACCCCCTCTCATGTGTTATGATTCTCTCGGGAGGCGCGAGTTCGGTGATAAATGAACAGCCACCTGGGAAATATCGGGAGCCGTTGGGAGCCATTTTGGCGCCATTATTCTCAATAAAAGGGCAGGTCAACGTGCCTCCACTTCCTCTTGTGGCCCACCCCACCCGCCACCCCACGTCTCATTAAACAGGACTCAGTGAATGGAGCAAGGGGAACATCATTAGCTGGGAGAGATGAAAGGGAGGCCGTAGTGTCCTGAGAGGAAAGCAATGATGTGCCTCTCCCAATGAAATGAAATACTCTTGATTTGTTTTAGAGTGAGAGCTCAGTGTTTGCATTGTTTGTGTGTGTGTGTGTGCGTGTGTGTGTGTGTGTGTGTGTGCATCTTTGAATTGATGTTTTCATCTAGCTGCTTTTTCTTGCCCGATTTCCCTCAAGACCAGTGGTTCCTTGCATTTCTTCCATTGAGTCAAAATATCTTAGAAGAAAGGCTGCAGACCCTTTTACCCATCTTTGATTTGTCAAAACATTAAAGTGAAGTCAATGACTGGAGAACTGACCCACTTTCAACAACATGAAAAAGGGAAACTTTTTCATGTCACCTGTTTTTTGTTGACATGTGCCAATCTGATTATGACAAAATCAGAGCAGGCAAAGCCCCTATGGCCTCTGGTGCCCCAACGAGATCCAAAACTTCTGATTGGGTATCAAAGGCACACATCTAGGGATACATTTTATTGAATAAACTAATGCCACAAGACAGTACAGCCCGTGACAGACAAGTATCTACAGTTTAAACCAATCAGAACTCAAGAGAAGGTGAAAGAAGAGAACAACAATTGTACGAATGCAAAAGCAAACTGATGAATTAAACATGTTATCAATATGCTCAATGTATTTCTTTAGCTTGTTTAGTCCAATAACATTCAAACTCAGCAGGTCCTAGAACCCAAGTGGGGAAGCGCTACTATAGAAGGCAGGTTTGCTTCTTGAATGATTATAGGGTGCCGTTTCACGTTTCAGACACACGTGCTGTTTCAACCGTACATCTCCACATCGACATTCAGCCCTTTAGTTTCTATTTAGGGGCTCGGACGGAGCTCAGACTCCTTCCATCACCCGCACGTCAGCGCTGCCGAATTGTTTTCCCCCCACTCGCTTTCTCTTGGCTGGAGATTGGAGTCCTGACCCAACATCTTGCGACTGGTCTCTATCTCCTGCTGGCATCTGACAGCCAATAATGAAAACGTTTGAGGTCTTCATCTGAGACCTTGCTTTCCCTCGCGCCTCATGTCTCTTCCCCTCCTTTTTTTTTTCATTTGCGTGACACCTTGTGTCTGTCCATCAGTCTCTTGGTCTCTTGACTGCATCCTTGCCTGTGAAATGGTCGATCTCGCTAAAGTGTTGGCTATCAAAATAGACTGCCGTGTGGTCGACGGGTGATGTAGTGTAGAATGGTTGCTGCCGCGCGCTGTAATCTACACATTTCCATGGAGCTAAGTTTACTCGAAAACCTGCACTCTCGAAAAACAGATGTGAATGCACATCTTGAAACCAGCTTGGAAAACTGCCCTGAAACAGTCACTTATATAAATAAATAGCCATCAGAGACGGTCCAGTAATGTCTGGCATTCTTTCACACAAAACTTTCCAAATCTATAAGTCTACCAAGTGCTTGGCTGCTCACTGCAACTCTGGCTGTGAAGCATCTCCCGCCGGTGCCTATATTGTACTCGCACTAAAGGAGACAGGCTCGAATTGGCAAAAGACAGATCACCTGGCATGCTGAATTCCATTCGGGCCCCGGTATAAACTCTGCACCTGTCTGTACTACAGAGAGCAGAAACTGTGTGGTTTTTATGTCACAAAGAAAGGCTCCTTGCTCATTTTAGCCACATTTTAGACTTGAAATTTTACTTCTGAATTGTGTGTTTGGTAATTAAAAATCTCTGTTGATGAATAATTCAAGCTTCTTAATGAGAAGTTGATACTTTTATATATTTAATGGATTCATTCAGTTGTCAACTCTGGTTTAACAATAACAAAATTAAGTCAGAATTCTGCATAGCAGATTACTCTGCAGGATAATTGCTGAGGGCTTTTGATTTGCCAAATATGATGGGGAAACATCACAATGCGGAAACTGGCTAATTTTGTATTTGACAGCGTAAGAGATTTGCAGGTGAAAACAGCAGAGCTATGAGCTAAAGAGAAACCTGGTTTTCTCAGAGGAGATCTTATCCAATCAGAAGAAATATTTTATCGTTCAGAATAACGGATAACCCCACTTTCTAAATCGAGGATTGACAATATTTCACAAATAAATGCACTGAGCACATTTTTGAAGAAGATACCAAATTAAATAATTACACAAAACCAAAACTAAAACATAAAGGCAAAATTTGTACCCTGGATTTATTTGCGAGCCTAATTTTGAAACAATTAGTCTGCGAACACTACAACAGTTCACATTGAGTAAATTCTCTCAATTGAGCAATAAATGCCAGTTTTAGGAGTTTATTAGTTCAACAAGCACTATAGTCATTTAGTCAATAAATGCTTTTTTGACTTTATACTTGCAGAGTTTCCATTAGGCATCAGAAATGCACCGCAATTGTTTTGTTCAAAACAAATAAAGCTTAGAGACAAAAAGATGGTGGAGGTATCATCATGCTCTTGAGCTGCAATAGGCATTTTCTCGCAGTTTATTTAATAATCTAACAGATCAAAATTCAATCATAATGGTTCATTGAAATACAAAGATACAAGGAGACTTTATTGGATATGAACGCATGAAATCGCATGAGGTGCAATAAAACGACCCCCTGAGGTCTGATTCAAGCCAAAGGACAAAAAAGGGACTTTAGGGTCATGGCTCTCACAGCCTGTGGGTAGGAGCTGTGCTTGAGATGGTTCGTTTTGGTTTTTGTGCTCTGTATCTTTTACCGGAAGGGGATGGGGGGAGAGATCAGGTGGTGCTCAGGGTGGGTGGGGTAAATGGAGATGCTGGTGGCTTTGAAGT
>OMNM01038071.1:0-12500 GCA_900302745.1 Parablennius parvicornis | reverse complement strand
CAAACGCAGGTGGGAAAAGTTGAACTCAGCCAATTTTATTTGCTCCACAAAATTTCTTTCTCTCTTCTCCTGGCTTTCTACACGGTAGGAAGCCTGTGAAACCTCGAAACAATACGACAGAGAGAAACTACAAGTCCTCTGAGCACGAGCTGCACACGACTGCTCATTCGTCTTCTCATTAGTTCGTTTTGGGCTCCCTTCCTGGCATCAGCAGCCTGCGGCTGAGTGGACGGATGAGAAGTTTAATTTTAGGAAAAGATGTGGAAGTATACACATGAGTGAGTAAGCTGGAGGGAAGCAAAAAAAAAAAAAAAGAAAAGCACATAAAAGAAATGTGACAGAGAGGGTGATGGGAAGAAGAAATTATCTGCACAACTAAAAACCAAGTGAGAAAATATTCAACTGCAAGTGGAAGGTGGGAAGGGAACGGCTTGAATGTGATGGGAAGGTGATGTATTGTGCAGTTTGCAGGTCATGTAAAGCCTCTTGTTTGACATCGCGGCAAAACAAACCGCAAACTTGAAGCCATCAAAGACCGAGTGCAGGGGCACGGCAACCTTTTCAACACGACGTGCTGGTTTGATATTTTCTAGTTAATGAGAAACTAAAACTAAAATAAATAAAACAGCATAGCACAAAATAAAAAAATAAAACTGAGACTTTAACAAATATTGGGATAGCAAGTGAGAGAAAACAGAGTAATGGACAATCCACTCAGTTTTAGGGAGAATGATTTAAATTCTAGTAGTTCTTGAAATAACTGAATTTATTAAATATTAACAAGAAAAAGCAAAAACTAATCTTGTTATAAAGTCAAACTAATAGTTATGTTGTTCATTCACTGTTGATGAGAGATAGAATTAGTGGTGCCGACAGTCAAACATCTTTCACGTTGACGTGACTCCGTTCAGCAGTCTATAGCACCAGTGTACAGGAGTTGAGTGAAATAGCCACAGAGCTGCTTGTCAGTGCTTTTTGTTAATGCTGAAGATAATAGTTAACTCTGAGCAGGGCAGAGAAACAGAAGCTGTGCACTTCTGCACGCGCTTTCACATAAAGCACAAGTAGGCTCACTGAACATTCAGAAATTGTAACTACATTATTATATTTACAGTACGTGTATTTTGCGAAAAGGAATGGCAGTACAGTAACATTCCTTCAAAAAAAAAAAGTATTAAACAATTAACACGGGGAATAAGGTGTCTAATGAATTTAGGTCATTTCTGAAACAAAGCCATCCTCATGTGTGAGTTTTCTATTTGAATTCCAACGCAGTTATGTGGTGTGAAGGAGAGAAAAAAATTAACTTTTTTTTTTCTTTTTACAATGATTAAACCCAAACTCCTCGTTCTCCAAGCCATGTGCATAATTTGCATACATTCATATCATTCATATACCAACTGTAGTAACCACTTTTATTTCTTATTCATTTTTTATATTCATTATTCTTTGTGGGACACAGGAGAAAATAATCATCCAGCAACATGTTCCGTACATTGTTCTCAGGGTCACCTGTGCTTGTACACACTCAAACACTGCCTCCTAC
Source organism: Parablennius parvicornis (assembly GCA_900302745.1). Classification (NCBI taxonomy): domain Eukaryota; kingdom Metazoa; phylum Chordata; class Actinopteri; order Blenniiformes; family Blenniidae; genus Parablennius; species Parablennius parvicornis. The sequence continues at coordinate 10,954 of OMNM01038071.1, read as the reverse complement.
TGGCGTAAAGGTGTATATGCACACACGTACAGTACTATGAAAACACACGTACAGTACTGTGAAAACGTAGCTTCAGAAAATCACAGGCGATGAAAGAAAAAAAAAGGGAAGTTTGATGTTATCTTGAAGTGATCCGCTCCAGAACACAATTCAGTGAGTGAGTGCTTGGAGGTCACGTGCGTCTGTGTTTGTCCGACCGGCCGCCTTAATTGTGTTTGAACAAAAATTAATGAGCTTGATGACAAAACAGTCTGGACCACAACGCTGCAGCTGAAGACAAATGGCAGAAAGCAGTGAAAGTCGTCACGTAGGCCATTTCATGGAAAGAAAAGTTAAAAAAAGGACAAGACGCAGGAGAGTGCGAAGGAGGGAGAGGATTATGAGAACAAAGAAAAAAAGTCATGTGAGCCAGTAAAGACCAGACAAATTCAAAAGGGCTCATTTTTTTAATGACAGACGGAGGCCTGTTTCTTACCTGGGAGACAAACTCTGGTGATTTGAGGCTGAGTTGTTGCTGCAGGCGATCTCCTGGAAAAACACAATACATACAAAAAACTGCTATTACAAAACAAAAAACTACAACTTTGCTATTTCATTTTTTATCCTTTTTTAAGCTGCAGCACATTTTTTGGTGATGTACATTGGAAGAGTTCCTTCATTTGGGTAAAGAAGTTAAGAAAATGTTAGTTTTATGAGAGGTTGTTCTGAAAATGTGGTGTCAGAGCTATTTAAAAAAAAAACATTTAATCAATAAGCGACAGGCAAGGAAGCTATTCTGCATAGGTTATACAGTGTAAACAATGAAAACAACCTATAACTAAACAAATATTCAGGTTGTTGGCAAAAGGGAACATGTAAGAGTCCGTTTATATCCCGGTAAATTGGCTAAATGAGTTCACACCATAGTGTCAAGAGAACATCACTATATTTATAACTTTTAATACGTTTAACAAAGCATCAATGGATATTTTCCCTGGTTTTCCGTCTTTGTGCTTTGATGAGCTGCTGTGAGAATCCCCTGGACACAGCACAGGAAAACTGGCACTTAATATTACTGAAACAGATGTGTACACACAGACACTCAAACGCACTCACACACACAAATGCACACAACTTTAATTTATTAAATCTGCCTCTGACGAACTCACTATGAACTCTGACTGAAAATAAACCAATAATAAAAAAGAAAATTCATTCGACTGTTTTTCACAAATTGAAAGGACAATTTTTAAATTTCCCTGCTCTCTCATCGAACATTTTTTTTCCGTATTTTGACTGTACCCAAGCCGTGTGATGAATTAAAATAATTGAAGTCCTCGTGTCAAGATCAGATCAGTCAGCTAGCTTAACAGATGACACCCAACCTCTCACAGTTAACAGTATTTTCAGTGTGTGAGCATTTCTTCAAACACACTGTGTGTTCACAGCTTTGACGACTTTTAGGAATATCAGCATCAGTCTGTCAGAGCATCACATGGGCCTCGCCACACTGGCAGAGGAGAACATGTGCTAAATTTGAAATGTACGGTGAGACAGCACGACTGAAATATCAAATATAGTGAATATACACCTTCACAGTGGATATGAAAATATTCTTAAAAGTGACAAGAGAAACTAATCAAAAACCTCATAATGCTTGATCAATTAATAAAAATATATTTTCTTGATCGTAAAAATGAAATTGCATTTTTTTTTTTTTGTTCAAACAAGCTTCCACAACAGCGATGAGCAAACTAGTCTTCACTATAAACAGCCTGAATTGTGGCTCTGTTTAATGTCTCTGGATGACGATCCAGCTTTACAACAATTATATTCAATTGCGGCATGTCAAGGTGCTTGTGCTAGAAACACGTGGAAAGGGAGCAGCTGACAGCATGTGGATGACTCTTTTTTTCGGCAGTGACCCACTGGTCACCTGGCTTCTGTGTAGAATCAGGTCAGTATATGTGGACAACAGTTGGTTTGTCTGTACACGTGCATCAGACAGTCTCTTCTGCTAGTGTGGGGGTGTCGCAGATAAATGTAGGTCAGACAGGCTTCAGATGGTCAATGCAGCAGGCTTATTATAGCCTGTGGTTGAGCAGAGTTCTCTGAGCATCTTGATGGGTGACACAGACATTTCCACACGTGTGGCATCATGGAGGAAAACAAAGGAAAAGGTGTCCTACATTTCCATTTACACATGTCATCTACAATCTCACCCACACTGATGATGTAGAAGGTGCTGCTGGGAAAACTGTGCTCTCTCTCTCTCGCTCTCTCTGACACTGAAAGGTTAATTCATTCACTTACAGTAAATACATTTAATGACATGGAGTCTGGTTGAAAAATAGAAATGAAAAAATAGATCTTATGAAGTACTTAATGTTTAGAGACACATTTCTGATTCTCATATCTTATAAGCTAAAATACTGCAATTTTCATGCGTTAAAAGTAAAATAGAAGTTATTCTTTCATCTGTCTTTTGGCTGCTCTCTTCAGGGGTCAGTGAATCTTCCTCTATCTCCCTTATTTATCTGCTTCCTCAACTGTTACACCTCGTCTGATGGCGTCGTCTTCTCATATCATATCATATATTAGTCTGATTCTCAACATGTCCAAACCAAGTTAACCCAGCACCTCCAGCTTTATCTCTAAAAAGCTAAAGCAGTCTCTCTGATCTGTACGTTTTTTAATCACATTAATTCAGTGATTTTGTTGGTTCACATGCATAGACGCTGGTATTTTCTATCTGTATATTTCTATCCATTTCCTAATATCACATCAGAAACTAAATTAGAGATTTTAGCCTTTGATCAGAGAAGGACATTTAAATTGCAAAATAAATTGCATACAAGATAAAAGTAATGCTCAATTGTTGGGAATAGAAGATAGTTAAGATGCTTGGATGGAATGAGCCTATGGCCTTTCTGTTTGAAAAGCAATGGCTGAATTTCCATTAATGTTTCACCTCAGAAACATAAATTCCTTTTGGAGGCCTTGATTCATGTGAATAAGATACCATTAAAATCATTTGCATGACATGATAACATAAAAATATCAAGGTAATTTCAGTAAGTTAATAAGTCCCTACAGCAGAATGTGTTTAACTGGACTTACTTCAGTGAGTTAAGCCTCAATACTGCCATCTTGTGGTGGAAAGAATGAACTGCAGACTGAGTGCCCGTAAGGATCGAGTTGGAGATTACTCCTGTGAGCTGCTTTCTTGAGAAGTCTGAACTCCAGACAGAATAATTTTCATTGCATTTCACAACTGACCAGGGAATAAAAAAATTAATCCTCAAGGGTATCTAAAGTGGACTTCAACTTGATTTATGGGATTCTTCAGAAAAGACGTGAAGGGGTCTGCCAGAACATTTTTTTTCCTAATGTTGATAAAGTGTGTGAGCAAATCACAGAACGAAATGCATAAGAGAAAAGGTCATTTACAGAAGTTTTGATGAAGACTTACTTGCTGGAGGCACACTGGACATTAGTCAGTACAGTGAAGTTATTCCGTACACTTCGAAGGCTTGCCAGAACCTAAACAAGCAGAGAGAGAGAAAAACAATACCACACCGTCATGCTTTATCTATTTAATATGTTGAGCCTTTTGTTTAATTTCTAGTGTATTTAAATTTGTGTTTCTTGTGGTTGGAGAGTAAAGGGCAAAGAAGAATATATCAAACTATCATAGCCCATGATATAAACTTTACTGTCATTTCACTGATTCAAATAATTATAAAAACAACTCCACATGTTCTTCATATATTTACCTGAGCAAAGGGCGTCACGATCAAGTCATCGCCATGTCTACAAAGACACAAGAAAAAGAAACACAGTGAGGAACACCAAAAAAACCAGGTCAAAACAGGATGCACAAAACATGTTTTATGGTTGCATGATGAGTTTTTGGCTTTTTCTCAGTTTCGGAAGAAATAACAAGAGAAATACATGAAAACTGTGCAATGGTCAGAATGACCCAAAAAGCGTCGTTATGATAAATGACTGTAAGACGTGTGCAGGGAGACGTGTGGGAAGAGGAAGATCAGCGTCAACGGATAGTTGACCAGTTTTTAAATTCTGAGATACTAAAACTGAAATTATTGTCAAATTGCAGAAACTGTGAAGTTGCACAGTGGTCAGTCAGACTTCTGTCTTCAAACTCTACAGAATGGCCCATTATACTGAGCAGTTATATTCAACTCACGAGAAACCTTTCGAGGATGTTTTGTACAACAGAGAAACATCCCACTGCTTCGTGTATTTGTGAAAGTGGTTGTTTTAAAGAATCAAACTTTGCAAACGGGGTCCACAGACATTCTAAGGTTCCGTTCACTCTGCAGGTCTTGATGCTCGACTCAGATTTTTTTGAACGCGATCACTCACATTCCTTTTCAAACCGTGTGACGTGTGATTGTGATTGAACCCGATGGGTTCAGGCCCAAGAGCGCAGAAGACGCTGTTGACAGAAGTGCACATGGGTGGCACGCCGGTCAGCACCAGGGTTGCCAGATGTGACTCACTGTTTCCAAATATTGTAAAACTCACACATCTCAGTAAAGACGAGCCCAAATCTCAGCCTGTGTGGGAATCATGTTAAAACAACTAAACTATTATATGTGCAATAATGAACAGGTCATAAACACACAAAATGTAGAAAATAAACCAAATTAAAAAGTAAGAGAATTTGGCTCCCCGATTAGGGGATACTGCCATATCTCGCAATGCTCGTCAGCGTGTAGATTCATTTTAAGGAGTTCGTAAATACGAGCCGAAAAATTCAAGACAACATGACGAGGGAAAGAAGAGGTAAAAACCTAAAGAGAGAGAAGAGCTTTTCACAACTTTTAACATTTTGGCAGCTTTGGCGTTTATCCGTGATGTCAGTCACACCTCAATGATGAAGCAGTTGAATGTAGAAAAATATCCAAATTAGTCTGACATATGATTGAGGCCTGGGTCTGGTGAGAAACAATCTGAATTGGCGCTTTCACATGGCCGCAAAACATGTCGGACATGAGTCACCGTGTAAAAAAATCTGAATTAGGTTGCTTTTCACTGCGTTATGAACGAGGCCTAAGAGGCAATCTGGAGGGTCTAACGACTGTATGGCTGTGAATGAAACACAAGAAACCATCTTTAATTACCAATCAATGGCATTACAACTGTGGCCAGCAGTTAAATATGTTCTCTGACTTGGTCAAAGTGACTGTTTCACATAAACAATGTTTAGCTGCTGAAAATGTGGCTGTGACCTGTTCCTGAGTTTGCATGTTTTGAAAGATTGACGTATTAAAGAAAATAACTGTGGCAGTGAATAAAAACAATAACTGAATGTCCAGTGAAACAAGCTCCAACAAAACAATCATTGCTTATCTTTTGCATCTCACACAATCACAGTGGTAAAAATAAAGTAAATAGATCCACAATTTCTGTAGTGCAGTGAGCGATTATTGATAAAGAAATGAGAAAAATTGTATGATATTTCAAGAGGTGGCATGAAACTAACTATTTGTACTTTGTCAATTATAATTATTTATTGTTTTATACAAAGTCCAACTAGGCTACTACATTATTTTAATTTAGAAAATAATTTTGTTTCCATCTCTATGAAACACCTTTAATGATGCACCTGTTTATACATGGACAATGTTAGTGTTCCAACCAAACAGGTTTCAAACACGAGTCTCTATATCTCACACAGTGGAAGTGAAACTTTTTGAGTTACTGTATCTTACATCACGTGTGATAAAGACTTTCGACGAGACAAAACTGAACAAGTTTTAGCCACAGATTCCCAAATATTTTCACAATAACTCTCCAGCAGTGTCTGAGACATTCAGGAACTAATTTCCGTTTGTTTCTGTTTCTGTAACTTTCCCAGTGGGTCCGCCTAACGCTGACATTTAAGAACACGTGTGCTGGACTGCGCTTGGTTACCACGTGTCATTACTTACAGTTCAGAGGCGATGGAGGAGTTTCGTGACATGGACTTGGGAGACAGATCGTAGTCGCTGTCCGAGCGATAGAGGAAGGACTCCCTGCGCTGGTTGTGACTGGGGAAGTTAGTGTGGAGGACCAGACCAGAGCCGGGGGAGGCCTGGGGGTCCAGGGGGCTGCAGCTGGCAGACGGGCCATTCTCCACATCAAAGCTGAAAACAGAGAAACAAAAAGCCCCGAGGGATTTAGCTTTTATCCTTTTTATTTTTCTTTGAACCTATTTTTAAGGTTCAGGTCAACTCGGACAGGCAACATCAGATTCATCTTCTCAGCTTTGGACCGAGTGTTAAAAACAGGAACATCGAGTAGAGATGGGGTCCAGAGTAAACCACTTCAAATGTGTGATGTCAGCGGGGTCTTATTCTGATTACCATTTGTTTTTATTTTCGGGCTTGAGCTGATAAGTGTTTAAAGTTTGAACATGTAGAAAAGAGAAGACGGATTCTTTCACATGGCAATCAACATTCCTCTTGAGAGATAAGCTTTGGCCATAAACTGCACAAACAACTGGCACATAATGATCCAAAAACAATCACGCACACGCACACACACACACAGAATGAATATACTTGTCATGACCGGGCAAGAAGAGGCAGAGTGACATGCTGGAGTGCACTGTGATCCCTCAGTGATGAGAATCAGTCCTTCTGGGAGGCATGCAGAGAATCCTGGCTTGATTCCAGGCTGTTCTCCCATGAGTTTTCTCTTCACTTCCTCCTAAAGTCCAAAGACATGTATGTCGTGTGTGTCTGTATGTGCCAGTTTTATCCCTCTGATGAAATGATGACCTGTCTTAAGGTGCACGTTGCTTTTGGCTCGTTGTCAGCTGGGATCGACTCCAGATCAATATGACCTTAACTTGGATAAAATATGTTTAGAAGATAGATGGGGGCTCCCTCTGTGTTTTTACATCCCATTAAGTCATTAAAAATGTATAAACACTGAATACAAATATATATATAATTATAAAGCATATATAAATAGTAAGCATGGGTCAATATTTTATTGCATGGAAAAGTGACCGATGTCTCAAAACCTTACATACGTACTAAGGAAATAGATGATATAACATTAAAATAAGCATTGGTCAATATTATATAGCATGGAAAAGTGATCTGTGTCTCAACACCTTACATACATACAAAAGTGCGGGTGATATGATTTAGTAGTGGCTTATTTTGAAAATGTATATATGAAAGGAAAAAAAATCTAATAATACACAATATCAATGGCTTATGACATATATCAAGTAATATTTCATATGAATTACATTAGAACATTCCTATAAAGTAAAATTTCATATTAGGGGTTAAAATTCTACGGGGGGAGGGGGGGTCATTTAACCATACTAGAAAAGTGAGCTGGTCACAATTCTATATGACACCGGCTACATGCACACATCAAATCCTGTGGTCCAAGTGACTAATTAACTCCACCTGAGTTGCAGTTGATATTTGGCCTTTTTTAAATTTAATGTCATTATTTCAATCAACATCCCAACATCTTTTTTATTTTGTTGCCTCAGTCTTGACCCTCACAAAATCAACTGTATGACTGTTGTACTGAGAGGGAAAAGCTTGAGACTCAGTGAAGTCAGCTGCATTGCCATGAGAATGAGTCATAATTATAAATATATAGATAAATATTTCCAACCAATTTCATTACCTCGACGATGTGACATTTGCTTTTTGTCATTTTCCACTGTAGTTAAGAGTTTCTTGCAAGTCGGTCTCCTTTATAGCTTTGTTCTGCAAACACTGCTCGCTCTGTATATTAAACACAAACCAGCAGAAGGTGTGGTGGTTACACTACAAACCCCAATAAATCGAAGAGGAAAGATTAATGTTCCTAGAAGATTAATGAAGATTTGTTGTTTGTTTGCAGAAAGGGCATCTATCTAACTTCAGTATTACAGCTTATTGGCAATTCCTTTTAAATTTACGATGATAAAACCAAGAAAAGATCATAAACAGATGTTTATTAATGCCACATTTTCCAAAACAACTAAACAACAGAACACAATAACAATGTCCAAGTGTCTGCATCTGCAAAGCTAAGCATAAATTTGAGTGTGTTGAAAAAAACAAAGTTTTTCACTTGGATGAAAGTGAAACTGCACTTTTGATTTTACAGAAGATTGGAGTGTTTTTGTCAACCTCAGTCATTTCAGTATTTGTAAATGCTCTCTGTAGGACATTTGTGACAGAGGGGTGGGGCTTCCGGTGTTATCTACCCCCGGGAAAGGTAAGATATGAAAGGTGAAGGTGTCTCTTGTCATTCACACATATGTGGGGCCTCTGGGTCCAAAACAAAACAAGTTAGAAGTGTGACGTCAATGTAAAAAGCTTAGTCTGCAATAAAAGTGTGACTGACTGAATGAGAAAAGCTCCCAAAAACATTCGCGAAATAAATCTCGCCAGAAGACGGGAAATACAGGAAGCAAACGAGATGAATAAAAAGTTTAAAGTGCACACTCTGCATTTCGGAAACTTGACCAAGATCAGAGAGAAAAAACAAGTTCCTGTGCAGTTTAGGATCGTTTGTATAAACACAGACATGATTTGTATCATTTCATATTGTGTGATGAAAATGAAAGGAAAACGGCAGCAGTTTTCAAATTTCCTCTTGCAATATATTTTTTTTAAATGTGTGATTTAAAGTTTGGCTGCAGGGTGGAGCAGTGGTTACGGCGAGACGGATGTGGGTTCAAGTATGACTCAGGGCCTTTTTGTGTGGAGTTTGCATGTTCTCCCTGTGTGTGCATGGGTTTTCTCTCAGGGTCCAGAAACATGCATGGGAGGTCAACTGAGACGCTAAATTGCCCCGAGGTGTGAGTGTGTGTGGTTTGTCTTTATATATGTGTTTACCCTGCAACCCTGAAATGGATATGATGGATTTAAAGTTTTTACATCCAATCATCTCACTGGAATAGAAAATGTAGTGAACAGAGGTGTGTGTGTGTGTGTGTGTGTGTGTGTGTGTGTGTGTCTGTGTGTGTGTGAGAGAGTGTGATACATGTGTACACATGCAGGCCAGCAGTATGTACCACGGACTGAATGCTTGGCTGCTCTGCCCTCAGGCCGCCACGCTGCTTTGTGAGTAGCGATCACGTGCGGAGGCGACTGATTCTGGAGTCAGCGAGGGCGAGTCCACTCAACCACATCTCACAACTGTCCACTCACTTTTTGTTTTCTCTCCCAACATTAAAGCCCACAATAACTTTTCTGATGAAGATAATACACAAGTACACTTAAAGGGGTAACCAGAATATCATACGATGTCTGAAGAATTCACTTCGTTGTGTTGAATAATTTATTTGATCATTTTTTAACATCCGTTCAAGAATTGCAAAAAAAAAAAAACCTGCTGAAATAAAGTCGACTCAGAAAACTCTCCACTATTGCGTATGAAACATACGCAATAGTGGAGACAATACGTAGCTCTCCCGTTTCAGGGAAATTTAAAGTGAACCCACGGTATGAAAGTAGGCCAACAAAGTAATCCTGTTAAGTGAGTCTTAAATGTAGATATGATATAAGGCCCAATCAGAACGTGTAATTACAAGAAATGGAAAAAGAAAGAGATTTAAAGGATAAAACATAGCAAAATAAGTCACAATGATTTCCCCATTGATAAAGTAGAACAATATATTTTAAGCATTAATGCAGTTTTCCTCAGCTCAAGTTGCATGTTGCACTTTTCCCTGTATAATGAACAATTTACTGAATAAATCATTGAAGGATAACTGAAAATAATTTTCTGCAACAATATTAATCAGTCATTTTATAACAGATGGTCACATCTATATAATATCACGCGTTTGGTGCTCAAGTTCATACGGAAACACCTTCATGTGGCTCTTACCAGCCATCATTTGCATCATTCTGTGTATACAAAACGTCCTACAAAATGGTCCCATCAAGTATAATGTTTTAGTGAGATGTTCATAAAAATACCGTGAGGGTTGACTTAAGATCAACTCAACAACAACCAAAAAAAAAAAACAACAAAAAACAAAACATAAGACATAAATGCATCCTTTTTTCATTTAAGATATAACGTTAGGTAAGTAGAATGTCCGTCCCGGATGCAGCGAGTGTAGTGGGTGGATGAACGACGGATTAGAGTGTACCATCAGTATGGACTTACAACACATTTATAGAGTGTCGCAGAAGAAAGTTTCATTTATCCAAAACAAATAACCATCAATCTCTATTTTACTAAAACAACATTTTCCTGATAACTCTCTGGTGACTGGATGATTGATGGCGGTGTTTGCGTCTCCAACCACTGCTCATTCATGGGATAAAGGAAAAAAAAAATAAATATATCTAACTATTTAATCTCTGTTGCTCAGTGGTGAACTTTGGGAACTGAAACCAAAATCCACTCTGACATTTTTCTAACTTTAACCATTTCTCTGGTTTATTCAGTTTGACTATATATGGTAACCTCTACGTTTCTTAACATTCCTAAAACTCAACAATAGTCATTTACAGGGTATATGCTGAACTTGTTAGTTCAAATACTAAAATGTGACTGCTTCTTAGTCAAATTGGTTCAAAAAAGTAAAATAATAAAATCTATAGCAGTTTAGATTTATTCATACCAATATCTTTCTCATATATTGGATTCAATATATCGTGTGCGAGCTACAAATTGAGTTTTTTGTTGACACCCATTGCATTTAACATGATGGCTGAGGATGTTGTTGTTTTGACATATTTATATTTATCTATGGACCCTGTTCAGCGTTGTGAGGTCCTGGCTGGACAGGTCAGCAGCCCATAACAAGACAAACAGACAGACCAAAGACAGTTTTGAATATGTTAAAATTGTGTATGTTTTTTGGATGCAAACTGTTGACAGAGAGACCTGGCCAGGATCCAACAATATCACATTGTTCTCAGTATGAAGTGAGTGTGCAAACCAGTGATTTATTGTGAAATCTGCAGTTAATATTTATTTCATG
>OMNM01038070.1:0-12600 GCA_900302745.1 Parablennius parvicornis | reverse complement strand
TCCCACTGTCAGAATGAGAGTAATGGTCCAAAAACGTTGACAAGTGAGAAGTTTCTGGAAGCGGTAGTGTGCCAAAGTTGGCCAGCATTGAAATGAAGTCCACCTCAACATCATTCAAGAAGAACAGAGCCTTTATTATCCTGTAAATCTGCACTGAAGCTGGAAATAATTTAGTTCTCACAGAAGAGTTCCACAGGAGATTTGTCTGCTTCTGTCCTTCCGTCACGGCAAAACACAGTCATTTCAATAGAATTGTGATAAATTAAGTGATTTCTTACAATAATCAGATTTATTTTCAGGTGCCTGTGTTTTATTTCCAGGTTCACGAGAGCGTTCATGTTCAGAATCTGTTGGACACACGCAGGTATTTCTGCTCACTCCAAAGTGATGAAATCACAAACGGCTAACTAACCACCTGGTTGACCAGCCGTGAAGAGAACATGATCAGGTGAGTGTCAGCGGCGTTACAGAGTATAAAGTCTAAATGTGTCCTGCTGATCAGATGTTTGTGGTTCTGTTGGTTCAGCTTGTTTTCCAGTCCTGAATGATTCTGTTGATTCGTGCTTTGAAAAGCCACTAAATCTCAAAGGAGCCCAAAGAACTCCAACTGCTGCCAGTGGCGTGTTAGAGAGTACAGATGTGACAAAATGATACTATAGATGAAATCAACCATCAAACAAACTAGCCTCCAGAGAGATTTCTTTATGGAAGAACCCACAATTTAATTCTGGTCGCCCTCAAAATGAATTCATTAACTCCTCTGGCCTACCAATGTAATTGGCACATGTCATTTAAAACACTTCCTGACTTCACCATAACTTTCAAAAATCAGCATATTAGGACAAATTTTTCTTTTTGATCATGGACTCAGTATATGAAGTATGATCTTATGGTAAATTGAATTATTTTGTTTTTCCCATTAACCTATTAGCCTGTCAGCTTTATATCAGTAAAAAAAATCTTGTCAACCAACCAACCAACCAACCAACCAACCAACCAACCAACCAGCCAACCAACCAACCAAACCACCAACCAACCAGCCCACTAACCCACCAACCAGCTCACCAACCCACCAACCCACCAACCAGCCCACCAACCAACCCACCAACTGACTGTGGAAGTGACTGTTTCTGATAAATCTGAGTTGTACTTACCACATCTCCCTTCAGGCCGTTCTGCCCCTGTGTGACATTAAAGCAGAGAGGACATGATCACTGAGTACATATCTCCACTTCATGTGCTGCAAAGACCTTCTTTGAAAAGTTCCCCCTACCCTGATTAACAGTAATGACACCAGCAGTGTTTTTGCTCCACTAATGACCATCATTATTCTCAGTTTAAGTGTGTTGGTTATCACCACAGGGATCTGATGGATCTAATTACTTGGTAATTTCACATTTTAACAGGAACTTGAGGAAACTCACAGGCTTGCCGTCCAATCCAATAGGACCCTGGGGTAAAAGAAAAGAAGGATATCTTTGAGTTCTTACAAGAGAAGCATTTACATCACATCCTAACGCCGTCCTGATAATGACGAAAGCTAGAAAACAACTTGTGAGCTAAATCTGCTTAATGAGATTGAAATTTTACTTTAGAGTCAAACAAATTTCAGGTCTCTGCTTGGTCGGATTCGGGAGAACTCATCTACTTAGTAAGAAGACTTATTAAAGAAACCTGCCCAAGGACAGTGGATCAGTTCTTCACCCTGCACAGTGTCGAGGATTGTGTTTTAGAATTCTTCAATTATTCTCTGTAAAGTCAAAAGTCATTGCACTATTCTTCGAATCATTCTGAGATGGTGGCACTGATTTACAACAATATTGCATACAAAATGTGACACATTACACACATTGTACAATACTGTACCGTACTGTACTGTACCGTACCGTACTGTACCGTACCGTACTGTACCGTGCAGTGGAAACAAAGCTAGAACGCTGCGTATTTCTTGTGCATCCCAGAACTCCAGAGTTTTTCATATTTTTCACTACATGCATATTATACCTTGTGAGGTTTTACTCACACACTTCCGATACGTATCACCAGAAATGAGGAGATCTTTAATTTCATGTACAGCACAGGGGTGTAGGTGATGAGCTAGATAGACTATAAGCTTTAGCATGTTGGTACCTATAATCCAAGAAAATCAGTTCAAAATAGGCCGTCCTTAAAATGTAAAATAACAGAAACAAAACAAAACTAACTGACTGACTAAATAAATAAATAAATAAACAAACAAAAAATATGATTAAGAAATGTTGAGGACTTTCAAGTTCAACCTAATCGTCGATGGCATCATAAATAAACACTGAAAAGAGATTTGATTTCACTCGGGGAAGGAATACTGAAGCTGCAGTGATGTCTGCAGGTTGTATCTCTCACAGTGTGAGAAAAAAAAAGCTCTGGAGGTTTTGAGGGCATCGGCAGAGGAGGTGAACTGAGGAGTGGGATTCACGCCCACTCCTGGAGAGCGGAAGAGCCTGAATGACCATCACTTCATTAGTTACCATCAGTTCAGCAACTGTTCCACAGTTTGAGAAGAAGATTTTGTAAAAATCAATTAACTTACGGGAAATCCAGGAAATCCTCTTGTACCAGGTTGTCCCTGGAAATACACAGATGACATTTAATGCTCATTAGACGCTGAGATGGGACAATGAAAAGAATCGAGTTCCGATCTAATAACGATGGATGACAAAGGAAAGAAGCAGAGTGAGCTCAGTGAGTTCAGGACAATTAGCCAGAACGCTCTGATGGTGGTCTGCTGGACCGCTTTAGGACATTTAATATCCATGGGAGGGACGGCAGCATTAAATGACCGGAGGGAAGATAATTGCAGGAAAAGGTGAAAGTCTTGTGACAATCTTGTAGAGCTTGAATAGTTTCTGTGAGTTTCTTGGAACAGAAAAGCAAAACTTTATAAATGCAGAATTACAACTGCAGAGGACATGACGAAATCATTCACCTGCGTAAACTTTAGAATACCGTTAATAGTTACGCACAAAAACATCCTGTTTGATATTGCTAAGTCTGAGAATGGAACTCACAGTTCAAATGTTCCATAATTGGAGACATAAGAACAATGCTGAGTCCAGCAGATGAAATGTGGGTCCAAAGAGCAGTCTTACTCTCTTTCAAGGAAGAACTTCACAGATCAGGTCAAACCTGAACGCCTGGAGCTTCGCTCAGTTTCTGTTGTTTAATGAGCTCCCGCTACTTCCTCATATTTTTATATACGAGATCTGTTGGACTGACATTCACGCAGCAGACATATTAAAATGTCGAGGGCGTGTAGTAAATCACTGACCAATCAGCAGACGGCTCCTCAAACTCAGACCTGTCCCACAGTCCTCAGTACCTCAACGTTAGGGTAGCGAAAAGCGACCGCCTTTGGAGCGGTTGTTTTCGGTACCGTGGACAATTCTTGCGGTGGAAAACCGGACCGTACCAGACTATACCACTCCATTCCTGCACTTTTTGAGCGGTGGAAAAGAGCCATAAGACTGAAATCAGCTCCTCTTGGACACTGCACGGCTTTTATAGAGTGAAGGGAAATGTCTTCTCACCAACGGATCCAAACTGAAAAGTGGACAATCCGAGACGGACGTCGAGGAATCTGAGCTGTTAAAGCTTTTATTTAGTCTGGTTGCCATCACGTTTCTGAATTATTCTAAAAGTTCTATCAGCGGAGTCTGCTGTCAGCCTGACCTGAGCTGTCCAGAGTCTCTGAAGCCACCGCTCCTTCCTTCTCAGTAGGAACGTCCCTGGACTTCCATGAAGACCAAGTAAATACAAGTATAGAGCAAATTCAAATAACATGAGCTCCACTTGAGATGTCAGAACTGCAGAGTTCCTTTTCATTTCCAAAGTTCAAAGCCACATTAACCTTCGAACAACTAAAAACATTGAGTTATTTAGACCCCAGTCGGCCCAGGAAGAACATTTCTCTGCTTCCTAAAGAAACAAACCCGACTAATCAAATGTATGGCCAACCAGTTGAACATTAGAGCTGTTTCTACACAGTCTGTGATTCCAGGACAGTGTTCGATCACTTGTGGTGCATGTACTGAGTAGTTAATGGGGCCCATTTGGCTGGATTTACAGGTGTCCAACAATGAGCATGCCTGAAAGGAACAAGTGTCTACAATTGTCAGTTTTAATCAAAAAAGTGATTGTTCTGTTGGCGATGTGTTAAACTAATGAAAAGCTTTGCATGAAGGCCAACTGTGCTTCCAGATTAGCTGTTAAAGAGCACAGGACACTTACAGGAGGTCCTCTTGGTCCAATGATTGACAGTCCTGGCTCTCCTGGGGCTCCCTGAGGACACAAGGAAAGACAGGACACAATGAAAGAAGTCCCAGGTTCTTCTAAAGATACGATCAGTTAGCAAGCCGAAGAGTTCCTCTCAGGTTAATCAGCCAAAGCGAGGACGGATCAATTCACTAGTACAGGGGTGTCAAACCTGCAGCACAATCCGGCGCCCGGAGCCGAATCCAGACCACAGCCTGAGTGACAATACAAAGACTACATTGACTCATTAACTGTCCATTGGGAAGAGGACTTAACACAACACTGAGTAAAACTGCACAGCACCACCCACCAGTCAAACAGCATTAGGACGAAAGCTCCTGAAAGGCTGCAGACAAAGGTCCTCGTTGATAATGAGAACCAGTTCTCAACTAACTGGCCTGGTGAAATAGAAGGTACAAGACAAAGAAATCACTGTAAAAACAGGAGGCGAACAGTGAGGGAGCGAGTTTAAGATTTCAGATTGTACTCACTGAGAATGTTCAAGTTATTTCTAATATGTTTTGTAAAAGAAAAACAACTAATTTGAACATTGGTACCTCTGTGATAAAACCATGAGAATGACAAGCCGGAGTTGTTTTGAAATGATTTTCCATGTCCTCTGAAGGGGGTGGAGTTTGACACCCCTGCAACAGCACGTTGATATTGTGCAGAACTGGTGCAACCAGCCGGTGGAGACAAACTTTTCAAGGTTAGTCGTTGAACCAACTGCTAACATGCTGGCCAGCTGGGACGGTTTAACAACACAGACATTGAGCCAAAGAGGCATAACGGCGACCGAAAACCTGGAATGGAAGCGCTTCGGGGACTGCTTACGCCATGTACAAGCAAGTCAGTGAAGGTACTGCACATGGTCACTCCTGCTTTCTCAAAGGTCTAACGGGGTCCTCACAGTGATCTTTGTTCAGATAATGCATCAGAGGTTTCAAGAACAAATTGGTGGTGTGGGTGACAGGATGGGAAACGGATAGTGACGTACAACATGACGAGAGAAAACACGTTTTCACCAACACAACGACGTGTTTTATTGGACACCAGCTCCACCGGCTGGAAGGTTTATTGTGTTTAAATCTGTTAATACAAAACAAATGCAAATGAAAAGTTGTAAAAATGGTATGAAAACACTGTTCTTTGACACATTTGCAGGTCATTTTGGGCAATAAAAGTGATCATGTTCTCAGTCATTAAAATGATAGAAAATAAGAATATACCGACTTTCTTATCTCATCTGAGCTTAAGTATTGCTGAACTATCTGACTTATAGCTGATGATGATTAACGGGCTCATCTTTAACAACAAGGAGACAAAGAGTTGCATGGAGCTGGACTCTGAGTAGATGTAATTGAGTTACTCTGCGACAGGAGGAATCTGCAGTCTTTCTGACCCTCGGTGCCCAATCCCACAAACCACAGCCGAGCCGGGCTCAACCAACTCAGGTTTCCAACACTTTGCCTAAATTAGCTTCTCATCTCCCGAGAGGAAAATCTACCGAGTGGATATATCTTATGTCCTCAGGCATCCATCAAACACACAAGCCGTTCTAAGTATTTCTGAACAAAGGTTTGTTTTCTTACCCTGGGTTTGGTGGCAGATGTATCACTCAGGAACCAGAAAGTACGAATAATGATGGAAAAAGAGGGTTTCATGCTCGGTGGCTTTCCACAGCTTCAGTGGGTTTGACAGCTGAAGATACACTGCAGATGCACTCATGCAGAGATTCAATTACTTTGACTGTGAAAGGTCAAGCTCGCTAGAAAAAGGAAGGATTTCAACCAAAACCAGGACCAACGTACAGACGTGAGTAGATCTGTGGCTGTGGCCTGTGTTGTGAATGTGCTTGTTTGAGGAGCAGCATTGTGGAAGAGCTTCACTCCTCCTGCCTTGCAGATGAAGCTTCCTTTCAGGAGAGGATGTGGAGGAGAGTCTGCTCTGTCCTGTATTCCTTCGTCCTCCTCATCCTTTCTGTCCTGGCAGCTGCTGTGAGAGACTCACCACACATCCTGCTCCCCACCTATTACAATACATTCCCTGTCTTGGAGTCAAACGATTATGTTGGATGTGGATTTGCACAGCGATTCAAACAGGCCTGCACTGTACAGTCTGCTTCTCCACTTACGTGGTGGTCAGGTTACTATTTCTGCTCTCTCGCTGGTCCTGGGATACTGGAACCAGCTCTTCTATGACGGAGGGCTTGATGTACGGCTGTGTCTTGGCTGAGGAGCACATTTGTCACTGTGACGTTACAGTTGGCGTTGTGTTCTCTCCCCGTTGTTGCAGTTGGCCCTCCACATTACAAATCAAACTGATGAGGACAGAAGTGTAGATTTGTTGCTGGATTTGAGGCAGCAGAGATCTGAAGACTGATAATGGCTTTAGCAAATGTGAGATTTGCAAGATAGCTCAGAGGCCGTGATTACTTTTAGTGCACGAGTACGATACGGTAAAGTCTGCAGAGCATTGTGCTGTCACCTGGTACGTGTCCAGTGTGTTATCTAAAGTCCTGAAGATATCTACTAAAACAATGTTCCCGCTGGACTATGGTAAGTGATCCAGGATGTGTGTTGATCTCAGTTCAGTTCTGGCTGCCGCCGACGTGGGATGATAATCCAGTTAGAATATGATGCTCGGTACAGTATCACATGAGCATGTTAAGTTAATGCAGTGCTAATTCAGTCAATGAAACTACAACAGTCATACTTGTCATCCAAACACACGTTAAGTCGAAGGTTTCAACACATCACAACCTCTTTTGACTTCCTCCTCTGATCAGACATTGAGACGCTCACACGACATCCGATCAGGCACAAGAACTGCACGAAACATTACATTCCTGTGAAAAAAGACATTTAAAGTCCTCACAACCTCCTGGCTGGACCGCATCACATGACAGAGCTCCAGAGAGGAAATCAGATCCTCAACAGTCCAGATTCAATCAAGATCACACCAACAACACAACGGCAGCTTCAGGAGTTCCTGAACCAGGAAGTCAACAGCTTTGTGCTAAAAGAGCAGTCCAGCCCCACATCTGGTATTTTCTTTATTTGCCCCTTCATGTTCCAGGTAATTGATTACCTGCACTCCTTGACAATCCCTGTTGTATCTGTGGCCGACGTGTTAGCTCCTCGTCGTTGCAATTAGCTTGGATGAAGGCATCTTGTTCATTCTGAGCTTTTTGAATGAAATCTGGGATTCTTGTCGAGCAGTCTCTGGTTTCATTCATTCTGGGTCTTATGCATTTAGCATCACCAGGTCACATATAATAAACAGGCAGAATGAGACCTGCTCATCTTCAACTAGACAATTTAAACTTATTTTAAAAGATCTATTTTAAATGCAATCTAATGTAAGAAACTGTAATTTACAGGAAATAACATTTAATGGAATACTCACTTAAATCAGGCCATAATGGCCGACACTGATGTATAATTGAATGACAACGCAGCCTCCAAGCTGCTGTGTTCTGCACATTTCTTTTTTTGCTCAAGTTTGTTCAAGTTTTTAATACTTCAATTATTACAAATATTGATATTTCAAATATTGTATGAATGTACGAACACAAAGCTACAACAAAAAAACAACATAATGAAAAACAAACAAGCACACACACACACACACACACACACACACACACACACACACACACACTTTTTCATTCATAGATGAGATGTGCTGCTGCTGTCTGTTTTCTGCCGTCATTTTTCGAATGTGAACGTCATGTTCTTCTGTATCTCTTCTTGTTTTCTCGCCTCTTCATGAACTTGTTGGTTTGAGAAGCGAATTCCGTTTGTTTCTGGAAATGTACCTTTCAGTTTCCTTTAACTTCACAAGGGTAGTTGGAAGGTGTTTGGATCGTGTGGTAACCGTCGGCGTTGTGTGTCACCAAATCATCAACAAGGGTACTGTTGGTGTGATGGTGACCACAAATACACAACTCACGGGTGATGTATGCAGCTGAAACTCAAGTTTGTTCATGGTACCTGAGCAGCCGAGGATCCAAGCGAGCTAAGGCGAGTAGGAAATGTGACGACAGCAGGCGCAGGCCGCTGATTGGCTCATTTTTTTAAACCGATCACAACGGAGGCGCTCACAAACAGAGAGAGACGCACAGGAATCAGCTCCGTGGAGCAGCGACGACGTGCAGGTGTTTTGGTCCGGTGCCGACCGGAGGATTCAGGAGCTCGATGGAGCGGCCTGCTGCGAGTTTCAGGAGGTGTCCGAGGTGTTCTGGATTAACTGGTTTCCCTGTTAACTGGTGACGGCTTCCTCCACAGCCCCCCTTTCACAACAGATGTTAAAAACCCAACCAAAATCCACATTTCCACTGAAGTTTAACGTATCGTAGCGTTTGTTTGTCTCATTCTAACATCAGCTGCTGCTAAAACCTGACGTCTGAGAAGGCGGCGCGTCTCTTAGCGACTGATGAAGCGACTGATGAAGCGACAGATGAATCGTAGTCAGGAAGACGGAGCAGAGCCTAACAGCGGGACAGGGGAGGAGAAGAAGCTCCGCCTCCCCGACGTTAAACGTCTTGGCTTTGGGCCGGAGAGCATGGTGAGCGCGGTCGTGGAGGGATTACATTTCTTGAAACTGTTGAAATGTTTGAGTATGTCGTTAACAAAGTGCCTGAATCTGGCTGCTCTCCTCTAAATGATGAGCTCAGAAAAGTGTGTGATTCAGTAGCCAGCAGCACTGATTAGCATTAGCAGGTCCGCCTGCCCTGCTGTCAGCTCTTTACCAGGTGACTCGGGGATTTGTGTCTTATCATCTGTCACTGCTGAATAATCCCTCCAACAATCACTAGACATGACTGTTGTTTTGTTGTTTTTTTCTTTTCCTTTTTTCCTTTTTTCCTCTTTAATTTTTGTTCAGAGAAAAAAGGGAAAAAGAAAAAGAGAAATAAGAAGAAAAAAAGAGAAAAGAGAGAAAAACAGGAACAAAAGGAGACATGATTGTGCCTCACCTGACAGCCTGTGTTCGACCTCTGTGGCCGAGACCAGCAGGCCAACGTAAAGACGTCATGTACTTTCTGGGTATTGTCTTTTTTTGTAATCTGCCTTTACACGTGGCCGCACGGCGGCGCAGCGGTCAACGCCGTCGCCTCACTGAGCGGAGGTCCTGGTTCAGATACGTCTCGTAGCCCGACACACTGCGTGGCTACCAGTGGGCCTGTACGGCCCTCTCAGAAGGATTTATTAAGTGTTTATATATTTAATAAATAGTTCCACTTGTTCTGCTTCTCTCCATAGCTTCTTCGTGTATTTTCATATTAAAGCTTTTAACAATCACATTTATGCATCACCTGTTGCCAGGGTAAAGAAATCTGCCCGAGGCCTTCAGAGTTCTGCAGCGTAAAATAAATGTCAATCAAACTGCTCAGACACCTTCTAGCTGGCCGAGGGGAACGTGAGCGTATTCCCGCCCTCTGATTGGATAATCAGAGAGTTTCCTTTACAGCGCCAGCTGACTGTATCAGCCGAGGGAGCTAAAATATAGTGGTGTTGATTTGATAACAGTCTTGTCAACCGACAATGACTGAAGGAGAAGAGAAAGAGATTTGGTTGTAGATTTATTGTCAAATCTGTTTTCAAGACGGATTTTTCAACAGGTCATTGAACGCACCGCAGAGCTCTGCTGCAATTTACTACAACTATCCAACTCTACAACTACTGCCAGACAGAGAACAGATTTCAGGAAGCTGATGTTTGTCTCTCTCCTCGACCCCCAGAAGCTTCTGGAATAGCAGCAGCTTGCTAATGCAGCTGCGGCAGTGGAGGTTCGTGCACCCGGCGTTCGGTTCTTCAGTAAAGGTCTTTATTGTGGCGACACGAGTCTCTGTCTGTGATGCAGCGGTTCTCCCTACTGCCTTTCTGAATGCAACATGTGTTTAACAGTGATAAAAGAGTTCTGATTCATTCAGACAGAGCACCAGTGAAGAACTGAAACTGGTGGCTGTCCCCCGGTGGGCTTAATAAATATGATAAAAAGATGAATAAACACGCTTCATGTGATGAGCTCAGATTTGCTGGTGCTCCACAGACCTCAGTGCGACGTTGCCCTGCAGCTCTTATGAACTTCAACCTGCAGCTAACTGCACAAGAAACTTTTACGTGACGCTGATGTGCATTAAAGTGCTTTTTGGATTTTTATGGCCGTGTATTGTTGACATTGGCAGATTTACTGGATGGTGACCATCCCTGCTGGCACACTTCAGGAAGCCAAATGGGAGATATCAGAGTCGCACTAAACTTTACCGCATGTTACCTCGTCCTTCAGGCCAACGTCGGTCTTCTGTTCCTCCCAGCTGGCAGCTCAGATTTATAATTTCACAACAACAGAAAGCCGAGATTTAACTGTCGCGCGACACGGCAGTAACCACATTTATCACAATATATTTAAGGATCAACTCACATACGCTCGGCTGTGTTCTTTATAAATGTCTCTCCACTT
This sequence comes from Parablennius parvicornis, assembly GCA_900302745.1. Taxonomy (NCBI): domain Eukaryota; kingdom Metazoa; phylum Chordata; class Actinopteri; order Blenniiformes; family Blenniidae; genus Parablennius; species Parablennius parvicornis. The sequence continues at coordinate 1,845 of OMNM01038070.1, read as the reverse complement.
TCTTCAGGGAGTCTTTTGTTGGAACTTTCAGACTCTTATGTGACAAATCATTACTATTGTGTTTCACTGTGTAAAGAGTTCAGGTAATCCAACCAGGGTGGGAAACCATTCACAGAATGTGACCCTCACACTGTTAGAAAACTCAGATCCAGCCCCTGATGTAAATCACACGCTACCTCTGCACATACGCAGTCACAGCTCTGCATTTCTGACCAGCACCTCCACCACACACCACGTGGCTTCACAGCTCAGCCTCCAGCCGGGCTTCACACCGCCGCGTCTCTGTCCAGGACCCGGCGCTAAACAGAGGCTTCCTGTCAGCCTGCTGACACGTGCTCCTAAACTCACCTTGTGCCCAGCTTGTCCTTTAACGCCCTGGGATGAGTCACAGCAGACACAGTCACATGCAAGCAGGTGTGAAGGAGGAGACACAAGAGAGAGGAGGCAGGGTTAGAGTCATGGAGGGGGCATGCTGCTTCCTCAGCTCCGCTGGCGCCTCCACATTTTTCACCTCCCATCCCTGAACTCTGATATCTGCCGATACTTTTCTGATACCAGAGCTCTGTTTGCTTTATTATTATTATTATAATGTTGTAGATTTCCTATGAGGCTGTAATAAACTGCTCTCTACAGGAAAGTATTAATGTAGGGATGTTTGATGTCTGCTCCCTGGAGACAACTTGAGGTCAGTATGAGGTCAGAACAGGAAGCAGTACAAACTGTTTGGTTCAGTTTGGACTGTGGAGGGTCTGAGTGACGTCATCATCTCATAATAAACTTGTTTTGTGTTTAAAACCTCAGAATCACGTTATTAATCCATTTGGCGAAGCATTGGGACTATTTTCTCTGAGTTTAGCGTGGAGGAGGACGCCGCTTCACGGAGGTGTGAATCTCCTGCTGACAGCGAGGAGGAGCGTGCTCAGTGCTGTTCTCCTCGGAGAGCCGGCATTTTAAGACGGTGACGTCTGGCTGCAGAGCAGCGCCTCGCGGTACAACGACTTTGCTAACATTGCAGGTTGACGTGTTGCTTTGTGGTGTTTTGATGGTAAAATACGTCCAAACAGCAACACGTTGTCATGAAAAGCCTGATAGCCACGGTGCTGCTACGCTAGCCTGCTGGCTGGCTGCAAACTGTGGAATGGATTTCCTGACTCATTACTCTGCGTCTCATTGAGATCCGCCTCCGTTCAGGAAATCCAGTCCACATTTTGCAGCCAGCGAGCAGAGCAGCCGTCAGCTGGTGGAGTCATTTCAGCAGACAGTAAACAGACCAGGCTCGTGGACTGAACATCTCTGCAGGTTGGATCGGAAAATTCTAATTACGTTGGCGTAGAGCCCGATACTGAATCGATAGAATAGAACAGAATAAAACTTTATTGTCTGTTCAACAGAGCAGAAAGTTTTCTTTCAACACGGCAGATAAAATCCATTCAATAAAAACACAGCATCAATAAAAAAAGCATATCAGAAGGAACAACATAGAATGAGGCCTCATCCCTCGTTTGGCCTGATGGTGCCAAGTCCGACCCTGAACCCACACCTGGTTCTTTCTGGAGGAAAAGCCTCCACAGCGGTCCCTCCCACCGAGCAGGAACCTGGTTCTACCGGCCGTCGTGTCTCACCTTGTGTCCACGGTCCTTGAGCGCAGGCAGCAGTCTGTCCAGGATGAGAAACTTCCCTGAGCACTTCACCAGCTGCTCATCAATCTGCAGAGGACGCAGCACAGGACCACAGCTCTCCGATCCGTCCACCATCATACATTCACCAGCACATTGCCAGAGGACAGCAGTGTGTGTGTGTGTGTGTGTGTGTGTGTGTGTGTGTGTGTGTGTGTGTGTGTGTGTG
>OMNM01038069.1:0-17147 GCA_900302745.1 Parablennius parvicornis | reverse complement strand
GCTTCTTCTAAAACTGGAGAAGAAATAAATATTTGTCCTGATGGGAGATAAATTATTGCATAAATTGTGATTGTCACATGGAAAGATTTTGAAATATTCTGTACAAAAAGAAAACTAGGCCTGTATCAGAAATACTGACTTATTGATACATTTTTAGCCTTTCATGTTGTGGTCTCTAGTCTTTAAATACTTTAACTATTCACAATGAGTTGTATTTTTACAAATGAGAGGTTGTGCATCCGCCCGGGTCACAAGGACTTTATAAGACTGACTGGATTTGATCTGTTCTTGTGAAATTCCACTGCAGAGAAGTGTTCCCGAAGCCCCTCTCGTTCTTCTAGGAAACTGGGGAAAAAACGTAATTCGAGCCGTCTCGTACTGCAGGAGGGACGTGCTGTTCGTGGTGAATGAAATCCTGCCTGTGTCGCCTCGGTCGAACCTCACGGCCCTATAATTGACTGTTTTACTCTTCAACTAGAGCTGTGATGGACAACCTCGCATAATCATTTGAAAATGACTTCAGAGGGATTTTGAATCTATTGTTTGTCGACGATATTATAAGAAAAACTACACAACAATGAAATTAGTTTTGCTTTGCATCCACAAACTGAACACACCTGAACCCGACTGTGCTCTTGAGCCACACAACAGGTTATGAAGCCTTTTGTTTGGAGGTCAACTACATTTTATCTGTCCAACCCTTTTTTTGACTTCTAACTTGAGCTGATCCAATATTTTCTTTTCACTTTTCAGCTGTTGTTCATTGTACATGATGTTCTCCCTGTTCACTTGCTTTATGAGCAACAGTAGAAATCACTTTGCCTTAACTTAGAATCATTTATATGTTACTTTCTTTATTCACATTGCTAGTACATTATTGAATTAGCATTTAAAAAAAAAAAGAGTACATTGACGTTTCAATCGAAATAAAAAAATAAATATATCAATTAAGACAGCGTAAAATCTGCTCTCGTGACACTGTTTCGAGCTCCTTTTTAAAACTGACTAAAACCTGTCCAATACAACAATCCTCCATAGTCCTAAATAATTCATCTTTGTGTTCGTTGGATGAAGATCCACCAGTAGCATGAAGAGTACAGCCTTTATAGTCTGTCAGACTTTTGTGGATTTACGTCACAGCTAAAACTTTAACCACATCTTTCAATAACGTTCTCGGGAACAAACTAGATCTTCTATTTATTTACAAAAAGTGGAGCAGACTTGTGCAACTGGGTGTGCCACCAAGTTATTTGTTGACTCATTTCAAATTCATTGTAAAAATATGTCCTCTCTTTATGAGTACTTGTTTTAGAAATGTCTCATCTGTGTGTCTTAATCAGCAGACGAGGAGTTTCCATGTCTTTTCTATTCTTATTTGACTGATGTGCTTTCCTCTCGCATCACTTGCCAGCTGTAATATTCACCACGTAACAGGAATGCAGCAAAATGCTGCAACGCAACACGACGCATTAACAGTCTTTGCACAAATTCAACATGATGTGCAGGATCACGAACAAAGAGCTTTTAACTCCTGATTGCTGAAGCACAATGACGGGAATACTTGTCGATAAATGATGCTTCTAGCGCTGCTGTGTGACTTTGGCATCACCTGTGTGAACCTTTTCCAGCTCGTTAATCTTTTAAATCATCTCATTCAACATCGACTGTGTTACGACCATAAGCACTTCTTTGTTTCACGCTATAATAGTGCAAAATGTCAGTATTATGATCTACAAAGACTGCTTTTTTTTATATTAACTGGTTGCTCCTGTGTGTGTGTGTGTGTGTGTGTGTGTGTGTGGGGGGGGGGGGATCATTGTCTGTGGTCTCGATTGCACAAAAAAATTAGCTAACATTAGTCCAAAAAAAGCACATACTTAACTTTAAGACACAACTCAGACTTTCATCATTAGTAAATTTTGTTAATCACTAACAATGAAATTTGTTTTCTAACAAAAGTAACTTTAATGTGAAATAAATTGGTCAGTGACTTTTGGCTTTGCTATTTCTATCGATTGTCTCACTAAATGGCAAATGAAAAATATAAATTAAGGAAACCTTTTTTAACAAGTCGTCTGCAACTGTTCTGTGCTTCACATCCAAAAAGAACCAACTTTTCTATTTGAACGTATTTTGATTTTCGCAGCAATGTCCATGTGGTTCATCTAATTTTATTCCAGGCTTTGTCTTATGTGCAAATAAATGTTTGTTTATTCTGCAGTTAATTTATTTGATGGCTCAATTAGCATAACAGGGGATGTTTAATGCATCATAGCGACAGCACATTAGCTTCTTCTTACATCAATGGGACAGATATTACTTCACGAGGATTACTTGGCTGTCAGCTTAAATTTATGGTTTTATCACCACAGCGTAAAGACTGCTTTGTTTCCTAATTTTGTAGCTATTTTTAGTAAAGAGGTGAAGATCATGATATGAAATCATCGATTTGATCTCATTCCAGATTTTGTTCTGTTCTCACGCTCTCTCTTTGACCCCTAAGATCCTTCCTTATACGGAGTTTTGAGATTCACGCCATCGAAAGAGACTCGTGGAGTGCAGCTCCGGCAGTCGTTGTCTTCGATGTGCGATGTCGAAGAGTGACACGTGGCCGAGCCACACTACCGTGGAGACCTTGAGCAATATGGACAGTGCAGGAAGCTGTGACAGCGTAATCAGCATGAACTCTGGCTACGTGAGTGTTCCCGTGGATCTGCACCGCTCTGTCATCTGCACCGACTCCACTGTTTGTGCACTATCTCCACCTGTAGACACTCTTTATCTGGCTTATCTCACTAAGCACACTTTGGGGAATGCTTCTGTCCTCGGTCACTCGACAAAAATAAAGAAGTGAGATTTCCACACCAGGTTTGACGACGACGTCCACGTGGACAGTCGCAGTCAGTACGAGAAGGCTAAATGAGTAACGACATGTTCAATAAAAAGCTGTCACAACCTCAAGCTGTTCTCAGGCACCTGTAGTCATCTGAAACAAATTTTACTGACAGGCAAATGAAGGACAGGCAAGGAAGAGCGAGGCAAGCGAAGGGAAGTGAGTCGTTCCTTTATATGAACAGATAGGACCTTTTGTTCCTGTTCTAACTCTCATACCTGTGTTTATAGTTACATGGAGGTCTGTGATGGCAATGAAAACATATTTAGATATATAACTGCAACATGTTAACAGTATTTAAATTTTTTTTTTTTTTACATACAGAGTGAAGACAGTATGGAGCATCTTTCTCCGGAGGAGAGAGCGTGTCTCATGTATCTGCAGGAAACAATCGAAGCCCTGGAGGTGCAGGACGACAGCGGCTTTTCCAATGAAGAACCAGATCTCAGCGTGTTTGCAGAAAAAATGGAACAGAAGACATTGAATGGTATGCAAATCAAACCAAATAGACGTAAATATTTGTCTCTTTATGGCGCACCGCGGTCTACACAGAGGGATAGTTAGTTAGATAGTTAAGTTAGTTAGGGATAGATAGTTTTTGCCACGGTAGTTTTTATTTAAATAGACATTATAGTCTGTAAACCTTTAGCAAGAAGACACCGCGGTGCTGTCCTATAGACTAAACTAGTTGGGGAGATGCGATCCTGAAAACTAAATTTTAAGTATGGAATAATTAATTTATCAAATTGCCAAACTTTCATCTCTTCTGGTCACATGGTGATTGGAGACGGCATGTGACTCCTTCAACTCACATTGGAAACTTCAATACAAACTGAAAACCTCTGGGCTGAATGTGTGTCTTTTGCTTTCTCACAGTTTGGCACCAAACTTATTGAAAGGTTTATGACATGCCTTAACATCCCAAAGAATCAGCAATATATGTCATACGTGTTTATTTAATAGGGCATTCAGTCACGCTGATTTGACATTAAATTGATTATTGAAGTGAAATTATATATTCACTTCAATAAAAAAAAAGCATAGAAATGACAAAAAGTATATTTTGAAAAGTTCTAAATAGTAAATAAATACTAAAAGGTATTTACGCAATAAGAGTTAACACTAACTGAAAAACTTTTTGTTTTGTTTTAGACGGTACTGCTTCGATGTCCAATGAGTACGAAGGGGACCAGAATTCTCTGCTCAGTTATGAGTTTCCCACATTGCTCTCACATCCAGAAGCAGAGCCTGCACCCGTCATTGAAATCAAAACTGAGAATGATATTCTGAATCACACCTCTGTACCAGGATCGGCTTCCGTTCCTGCACCCGGTACGACAGATCTCAAAGCAGTAGACCTCATGACGCAGAGCAGTCCTCCAGCTCCTGATGTCCCTTCATCTGTTCCAAAGGGCAGTGCGCCTCTCATCCCACCTCCCTCAGACTTCAGGGATGTGCCAGGCTCTCCCTTAAAGCTGGAGAAGGTGAAATTCCACCCTCCTTCAGTAGCACCTTCCAAGCCTGTTGATGTGGAGCAGCTCCGTCAGCGAGCCATTACTCAGACTGTTAACTTGGAGCAGCTCCGTCAGCGAGCCGCGTCCAGGAAAACTTCTCTGACTCCCATTCTGACTGAGGACTATCCCTGCAAACCGCTGGACTTCACTTCAAATCTCAGCCTTCCTTCTGTTAACTCTAGTCCTCCAGTGAGTCCTCTGTCGGAGCCCAGAACGCCTCCCGCTGTGGCCCCCAAGCCCAAAAGACTCCCTGCTAACATTGTGCTGAAGTCGCTCAAGACCCCGGCGCCTCCCCCTGAGGGAAACTCTGGGCTGCCGTCGCCCACCAACAGCGAGAGGATGCATTTGGACCATCAGAAAGTTCGCATGGAGGCTCTTCGAAAGCTCGGCCTGCTTAAAAGCCACGAGGACGATTCGAGCGCTCGCACCAGCCCCAAACTCTCTCCAAAAAATAGAAGGTCGTGGGCAGCTCCGTCTACTCAAGTCAGTCATGCATCTTCAAACACACCACCCATGACGCCATCACACAACCATGTCAATAGCCCAACTTTTACCTCCGCACGTCCACATGTCTCTCCGGATGCTTTGTTAGTCTGCGCTGCGTCTCCAACTCCTCAGGTTCCGCCTCCTGGTATTCTCCCAGCCCCTGCTGCGTTCAGTGACTGCACTGACTCCCTTCATTCATATGGTGAACTGTCTCCTCTCACCGAGCCCCCCGATCCTCTGCTTAGTAGGGTTACCCCGTCTGCCTTAATCAAACATATTCCCCCACCCCGGGCCAAAGCAGTGACCTTAGACCGGGGCCTGCGTCTTCAGAGTTACGTGGCCTCCTCAGGTGTCAGGCAGGAGGAGCAACAGCGTCACAATCGGCCACGTCCTTCCTCTCTGGGGTCCAGGATAGACTTTTCACTTGCCGGAGTAGAGGATCTGGAGTCAGATCGAAGCTCCAGCCCTGAGGCCGAAATGTGGATGACCCCGCACACCCTCTCGAACTCCGACAACTCCCAGAAACTGCCTCGATCGCAAGGAGTCAGTGTGCTGATCAGCCCTCGGACAGATAATGAAGAGGACCGGCGCGAAGCCCTCAAGAAGCTCGGATTGCTCAGAGACTGAGCCTTAACGTTACACACCTCATCTAACCACTGCTGATGGACTCCGTTGCAGGACTGTGCTAAAGATCTTCCCATGAATGATAAATGCATGACAGAACATTTAGAAAGCAGTTTAAGCTCAGTTATGTATTTTTTATTTTCGCTGCATCAAGTAGCGGAAGAGCACGTCACATGACCCAATGTCATGTCCACTTTTGAACCTACTTGATAATGTAAAAAGATAGTTACGCCCTTTATTTTTTAATTTTTTTTTGCTTTGAGAAGTGGCAATTGAGGACTTTGAGGATTTACATTGACTCTCAGAGTAGCTGTACATTTTGTAAAATGAAATGTAAATGAGTGTTACTGTAAACAATCAGTAACAAGGTATTTAGTCATTTCAGTGTGATTGGATCATGTGTCAACATATGTGCTTTTATAAGTCATTTCTTATCGAGATGCCGTTGTGTTGTGGGGTCACTTCATAGGTCTCCTATTTAACACTTTTATCGCTTGCTGAGGTAAAATGTTAGTTGGACTTTTTGGTTGGTTTTTTAGCAAAAAGTGGCTACGTTTTTGTGTATTTATTATGAACTTATTTGCATTTTAATAGAGGGTGCTTTTCAACTGGATTAGAAATGAAAGCATATTTACTGCTGTGCTAGAACACGCCTTAATGTAGCTCAAAGCACATAGTCGATGGCCACTAGGCGATAAGAATCTGAAACGTGGTTTGCACGGCTGTACAATGACGCACAACAAAACATAACCTGGTTACCCAGCAGCGCCGTGTCTGGAGTCACTACGGGGCCAAACATTGCCCGCTTTCTTTCTTTCTTTTTTTTTAATTTGACATACATGGCCTTCATCTTGACCTCAGGTCATTAATCTGAACCCACATTTGAAAAAAAAAAAAAAAGATGAATTTGTTTCCTTTCTTAATTTATGACAAACTGTTTCTCGTGTCTCCTGTCAAATCATAAAGCGACTCCACAGTTTTCTGGCTCAGCGTCATGATCTCTGTCTGATGTGATGGTGAAAGAACTGGTGCGACCGGTTTTTCATCTCCAGATTTGGCCTCTATAGAAGATCCCTGTTGCTGAGGACGGCTCATTTACAAGCCGACGGGCTCTCTGAAAGATTGCTGCTGCAGGTTTTCAGACACCTGCAAATCTACTCCTTCCTGTAATTTATGTTGGGTTCAGCTGCTATGGCAACAATTGGCTCAATTTAAAATATATAATTCTGAATAGGCATTTACATCAGGGTGAGGTTAATAGTAAACGCATTCCAGTAACTTTCTGCTGAATACCAAGAGTGTCACTCCTCAGTTTCCACCACTTTACTGGTTGTTTGGAAGTTACATCATCTGACTCATCCTTAATTACAAGTGGTCATAAGATTAAGGTATGCTCTTTGTAAATGGCTGCATCAAAGCGAAGTGCCACTTGGCATCATTGTTGTGATTCCTTGAGCCCTGCCTTGTGTACTATTTCAGTTCATGAGAAGTGGTTGTTGTCTTCATCACACCCACAATATTTTCCCAGCATGGGTTTGGATGCAGTGTCTCATTTGCATATTATACAAACAGAATATTTTTTACATGTTTGGTTATGTTCTTCCTGGAAAGTACACCTCAGATCAGTATTTGTCAGTGGGTAACTTTTAACAAGAACCAAGTAAAATTAGAAAAAAATGTGGGTCTTGCTTTGAATATCCTAGATAGCGAAAGGTGAGACACGTGCATAATTTTCAATTGAGATGAACCAAACACTAGTGTTACTACAAGTGTACTCAGAGGGAAAGCATCAGAGATCTATTTGTACGAGTTCAGCTTTTTCCTAACATCTTCTTTCTTAGTAAAGCAAGAGGAGGAGGAAGTAGTTGCATGCTGTCAGACTAACACAGGCAGCTTTGTGCTTCTCTCTTGGCATGTTGGTATGAGAGGCATCCCTCCTCTCCACCTGACAGTAGACCTGATTGACGAGGACTCTGTCACGGCAGCGGCCACTTTCACTCTTAACCTTGAAGGCATCACAGATCAGTGCCACTGAAGTCTGCACGCCCGACCCGTAGAGAAATAAAGATGGAAATTTGAGACAAAAGGGAGACGTATTCTGAGACTTTGGATGGTTGGGGAGGAGCAATGTAGCACTGTTTGTTGGAGGGCTGTACTGGAGTTAAACAAGGACAAAGGCGCAAGACTGTAAGAGGTTTGTTGTTACTGACTGGCCCAATGAATCTGAAACAAACTGACGGAATGGAAAACTGTGCATAACATCAGTTGTTTTTGACTGACCTGATTATTCTCTGATTGATTTAGTTAGTAGTATGCAACAGTGTAAATAAATTAGTGTACAGACTTTGCAAGGATAGATTCTTAAAAAAAAAAAAAAAACACCTGGCTTTCAAACTGCATGTACTGTACCACCTCAGGGGAGCATTGGTTCGAGGCAGTGAGAGGATGGTTGTCATTGACTGGTCTTCTCTGTAAGAACACATTGTAAATAAAACCACATAATTCCCAGACAGAATAGACACAAACCTAATGAGACATTTGATTGATGAAGAGTTCCCGTCTTATTAGCTGTTCTCTTTGCAGGTTTTCAGCCTGTGCTACTCTTCCAGTTTGACAGGAATCATACTATTGAAAAGAAATTGGCCGCTAGAGGGCAGTCTAGATTCATGTGGGCAATGAAGCCCATTCCCTGGCTCATGTCTCATACTGAATGTTGGACACAAGTTAAGTGCGTGTGTGCGTGTGTGTGTGTGTGTGTGTGTGTGTGTGTGTGTGTGTGCGTGCGTGCGTGCTTTCCCCCCTCCACATCCCATTCTTATAAACACGCTGCAAACAAACTTCAGACCATGACCCACAGAGCGAAATGATACTTCTGCATCTTACATTTTACTGGAATCCGAAAGCAGAGTGTGCCAATGATTCATTGTTGTAACTTTGTTTGCATATTTCTCAAATGTCTTGATGAGTTCTGGCAAATTCCTGACACCACAATTAATTATGAATCATATGAGGTCATAATAGCAGATAATTTGTTGTTAAAACACTTCACAGAGGAGTTGAGGGCGTATGCCGTAGATCATGTTTTTACATCCAATATTTAATAATAAACTGTAAGATAATAATTGGATTATTAGAGAGAGGAAGAAGACACCGTTCCCTTTCATTCAGCCAACAGGAATAATGTTTGCTATGAGTGTTTCTTTCATCAAAAGTTAATAACTGAAAAAAAAAAAAAAATCTAAACTCGGTTTCCATTTTATGACATCAAAGTTTTATGTCTTTTTAATGCTCTGTCCTTTTAAATGTGGAAAAAATGTTACTCTTCTTTGCAATAATGAAATTCGGTTCACTTATTAAAAAGTATTTGGTTCAGCTGTTGACCCATGAAACTTCTCATAAACATGGTATTTGTGGGAGAAACTGGATCTTTTAAATTCTTTTTTCTTTTTAGCCTTTTCAGACTTCGACTTTGTTTCCAGATTTGGTCTGAGTACACTTTTTTCTTCTACTTCCACTGCGTCTGAAGCAAAGAAGCTCCAATCATGAGCTGCAGTTTTTTTGTTTTTTTTTTGCTTCTGGACCAATTTGCTTTGTCTGGTTCAGCCCAACAGGAAATGATTCAGGTCAGCATACAAGAAAAGAATGTGAAAACTGAACAGGAGGCGATTAGCGGGAAGGTTTTACTCATCAAAAAATGTCATGGTGACCTATAACCGCAATCACGTGGGATGTCTGAAATGATTTGAATGGTATTAGAACTTTGTTAACTAACTAGGCCTGAAAAAGATTTTGTCGACCTTGGTGTTTTATGATAAACAGATGAGCTGATTCTTGGAGGCACACCCTGGGGTTTGTCTCTGCACCAGGTAGGCCAAGCTGCAGCGAGACAGTGAGCTCATGGGACTTCCCCCAAAGTCCCGGTCCTGTTCTGTACTTACCTACTTACATAGTGTCTGTCTGAAAAGAGGCCTCTGAAAGCCCGGGCCCCCCTCTCCACTCACAAGCTGCGTGCTGAGGATTAGTGCAGACAAAATGGCACGGAGCTACTGCTGAGTGTGCTGGCGTTTAAGCATGCCCGGCCCAGTTCTGTGTCATCAAAAGAGTTTACTTTAAAATATATGGGTATTATCCCTCTCTGTGTGTCTCGACTTAAGTGTGCGTGTGTCTTCAGACAGGCAGTGAGCACAATCATACACTCAAGCTGTATGATGATGATTGATACTTTGAATGATACAGGATTAAATATGAGATCTCAAGACAAACCTTTTCTCTCCGTCTCAAAACGATCTTGATGAGTCCATGTAATTATATTGCCAGCGTGTTACACACTGCATCCAATCCAGTACCTGCACGCTCACTCACGCAGCCCAAAAGCCATGTGCAAATCTCAGGTAACAACGTAAGAAACCCTCACAACCAAGAGCCCATTCAGCACTCATTAGATAATCATATCTGTGGTGTTCTTTTCATCTGAGAAGTTTTTGTTTTTTTTTGACATGGGGAAATAAGTGTGTTTCGTTTGCTCTGGGCGTCTGCGTGTGACAGTTTTTTTTTTTTTTTTTTCCCTTCTGGCTTGATAACTGTATTTCCTTTCTTCTTGCCCTCCCCTCTCGTGCTCCCCTTTAGTGCCAGTGACTGGGGCTGTGGTCGGAAGGCATTCCTGGGGCAAGCCCGCAGCCTTCGCTGGGATGCCTGTACTAAAGTGTGGAACTCAGCAAGCCACTCTGCTCCCCTGTGGTGCTGGCATGGTGAGTACCAAGACATCCTGCTGGGCCTGCGGTGGTGTTGGTAACCCCGCATATGAAGAGAGGAGAAAAAAAAAAGGAAAAGTTCTGCGCTTTGATGCTCAGCTTTTTCACACATAAATCTTTTAGACAATTGGGTAACATAAATGTCGAAGCTGAAGAAAGTAAATGAGGATCCGAGGTGATGTGTCCCTACCTATGACCATCTGGAGGAGAGCATTAGGCTCTCTGCAGGGATCCTAACTCCACAGTTCATTAGCATGCACTATAGTACAGTGGAGCCTCCTCACATGCATCCATCTTGCATTTATCTTACAGCAACAGCTGTTGGAGGTTTTAAACAAAAAGTTGAAACAACACGGTCTACAACGACTGCTTACCAGATTTTTTTTTTTTTGCCCTTTTATTTTCTGAAAATGGAAATTTTGGAGTTTCAAAGTATTTTGCTGCTGCAGAGGGAACAGCTGTGACAGTTGTTCAATGTGGTACATATTTCACAAACCCAATCCTGGTCCGTGTCCTTGTCATGGAGAAAATTCTTGCAAGTGATTGCTAGCTCTATGTCTTTGGGGCAAAAATGTGTTCCGATAGGGTCAACCAAGGCAGACAGGACTAGAGTGAACACCAAGACAAAAATGTCCAATAGTTTCCCCTGAAACAAATGATCTGCTCTGTAGGATGGATGGATGGAAGGATGGCCAACTATTTAAAAAAAATCAAAATGGCATCTTGTTTGTGTTATTTTCTTTGGAAAGAAAATGTTATTGTCTTTAAATTTGGCAAAAATGTAAAATAGTAACAGTGAAATTTGTGCAGCAAATCTCCCCTGCATGCAGTGAAAAGACTGATCTCAATAATAATTGAACTTATGATATATGAGAGATTCTCACTACTCTCTGGACACACCCTCACTCTCTCTTTACCCGGACTTTTCATGACGAGGATCATAAATTAAACATTGCCTGGGCTTCCCTCATGTGTCTGTAGGTGTAAAAATAGCCTGGCTTGGTGCACAGTGTAATGCCCGTGCACAGCCCCTCTGCCTTTAATGAAGTGCTACCATGAAAAGTGCACTGATCCTCCAGTGTGACTTGTGCTCACACACTCCGTGGCAACTGTGTGCTGACTTTCTCAAACTCCCACAGTGACTCTGAGCTCATTTGGTTATACAAGTGCTCACAATTACCCCGAGATTTGGACACAGGGACATGAGATATTTCCATATCCCTGACGGATGTTATTTTAATTACAGCGAACTGCTTGACTTTGTGCTGTGGATTTACATGTTTTTTTTTCTCCCGTGGATGCTAAGAGGGATTTTTGGAAGGTTATTCTCTTGTACTGAATTGCTCATTTATTTAGGCCGGTATTCTCTGGCAAACCACGGAGAACCATATTAAATTACAATGTTTATGAACCATCTGTCTTTGAATCTGAAATTATTACAAGCTCACAAGCAATCTGTAAAGCACAGGTGACAAAACTCCGATAAGATACAAGATAATAATAATAATAAAAAAAAAAAAAAAAAAATTATCCTCTTTCTTCCTGTTCTGCCGTGGGCAATTTCACACTGGGCGTTTCAAAAATCCTTGGCATCATCTGAAGGAAGCAGAGTTGTTATCTCCAATCAGCCTCATTGTGAGACCCTAATTATAATTGATTGAGGGAAAAGAAATTCTACGTGCGAGCAGGAGTGATAATTAGTGTGCGGAATCTGCTCCAATGTTGAAAAATGCAAACATAAATGCATCAACACAGCTGATTAATTTAGGTGATAATGCAGAAGGAAGGAGCAGGTGTGGAGCTACAGATGCTTCTTCCTCTGCAGGACTCGCCCTGAAAACAAATGTTTCATGTGTCATTGCTGGTGAAATGTGGCGCAGTGGCTCAGTGGGTTGTGCTCCTGCTAATATAAGAGGGGTCTGTTTTGATTCATCTAACTCCTCAAGCCTCATCCCTCTTCAGATCTTGGGGGTAATGGTGTGCAAAGAGTAACTCATGATCAGCGCTTCACAGGGACCGCTAATGATGGAGGATCTTTACTTTATGATTCCCCTTCAAAGCTGAAAAAAAGATGGGAATGGTGTTAAAATGTCACAATATTTTAAAGAAATATTGACTGAAAATGCTCCTGTTTTTCCTGCAACATGCTTCAGAAATACCTCAGTGAATCTCCATACTACTGATTTTGGACATCAAACAAAGCTCAGTTATTCCAAGCACAGTATCAATGAGGGATTTGTGGCTTTTCAGTTCAATCTCCTGCAGGGAAACAGTCATGCTGACAGGCAAATAATGTGCTGGTGGATATGGTTTTGAAACCAGATGACACAAAATATAATTTGCATCCAGGTTTTTGTTTTTGGTTCCTTCTCCAGATGATTCTCATTTAACTTTCCCAAATGTCCCAGCACACAATGGCTTATTCTTACTTATTATACCTGAATAAATGAATGCATCATAAACTGACTGTGTTTTCAGCTTATGCAATCATATATTATTGCATTTCATGTCACTGAAAAAAAGTGAAATTTATATGCATATTTTCAAGCAAACCACAGGTTCACTGGATTCCAGCTCCTTTTTGCAGGTTCAGATTAGCTTGAACAGGGATTGAAATTGCTTTGGGCCTCAAATTGACCTTGAAATGAGTATCATATGCAGGGGAATCAGTTGATGTATGAAAAAGGAGATTTCATTTCATCACATTCGATACGTTCTGCAATTTATTGCTTGAGTGTGTGTGAGTTGAAGCTTCAACTTCAGCAAGTGTGCAGACATGACTCATTTATTTTCAGATTTTCTTCGAATAATTTAAAGAATGACCTCATCCTGCGTGTTATTAAATAGTTTTGTGTTATTTGACTGTTTACACTGAGTTTACTTTAAAGGGGCAAAAAGGCATGCTGTTTGGTAGTATGTTTTTGGAAATCATACAGGAGGTCGCAAGACATCACTTCTGCACTGAACTCGTGAAAACAGGCACTTATTGGCTTGTTATTGGTTAGTTATGGACTGGATGAGTTCCGCTGTCTGAGAACAAAATGCAATCTTCAGGCCATTACTTTTTCCATCCAAGTCATTTATAAACCCATAAGCCCTCTTGTCCCCTTTATTCCCGGCGGCTCTTTGGCTACGCTGTCCGTTACTAAAACTTTTCTCTCTGTCTGTCTTTTTTTTTTTTTTTTTGGCGCAGGTGGCACAGTCCGGGTGTCCGCGCGCGCGCGCGTTGCACGTGGTACCTATCCACCTTGAACCGGACAGGCAGGCAGGCAGCACCTGTGCGTCAAAAAAAAAAAAAAAAAACCTTACGTTTTACGAAGTGAAAGGAGAAGAGCTCGTGAAGGGAGAGAGAGGGAGAAGAAGAAGAAACAGTCCGGAGCGCAGCGCGGACGCTCCTTCGTCTCTCCTCCCCCTTTAGACCCCGCCACTGCACTCCCATCTCTCCCTCTTTTCCTCCCCCTCCCTCTCCTCTCTCTCTCTCTCTCTCTTTCTCTCTCTCTCTCTCTCTTTCTCCGTTTCTTAAATTGACATTGGTCTGGCTCGAAACATGATAACAGAAAAGCCTTCCTCCGCTCCGCGCCGTCGGGCAGTCCTCCTCAATCCCGATCACTTCCAACTCACATAAGCGTCAAGAGGAAAAAAGGGGATCGCACAGGATCCTGTCAGCCGGGGAATAACAAGAGACCTTTACACCACACATACAGACACACATACATACATACACACACACGCACACACACACACACACACACGCACAAACACATACACATACACATACACACCCTTATATGTGCTCCTGCGCATCGTAGATCTTTAGAAAGTGTTGAACTCCAGTGAAAGTGAACATGTATGTGCAGGCTTTGATACGCGCCAGCCTGGGATTTGTAGGTTTCTGCCTGGTCGCCTTTGTCCAACAGTCAGCTTCAGGAAGTAAACCCACTCAAGGTAAGTTCTCCACCTTTAAAATATATATATATGTTTATTTAACTCAGTGACTGGGAAGTAAGTAGTTCAGTTGATGATTGCTTTATTAACAGATGCTTAGTGGCTGATGGCGTTTGTGTGAATGATTGTGCATTAAAATTTGTGAAAAGTGGAACATTTCTTAAATTAATGAGAAGTGAAGTTTTTTTTTTTTGAGACTGATCCATCAGTTTTCTCTCTCTTTGATTCAAGCAGAAGCCCTCTGTTGATTCAGCGCCTTATTTCTCAGTCATTTAATTGCTTTTTTGTTGTGTCAGTGTGCTCAGTTGCTTATCTTCTTGCAGACTTGCCAAAGCAGAAAAGAGAGAGGAAAGAGACATAATACAGCTCAAATTAAGTTGCACTGAGAGTTTGCTGCTGTCAGAGAAAAAAAAAAAAAAAAAAGCAGTCGTCTTTGATCTTCCCACAGTATAAGGCAGTGCGAACAGTTATGTTTCATAGCTAATCCTGCAGGTAATTGTAGTGAGACTACCAGGAGGTATTTGTCACAGTTCAGACAAGTATTTGACACTGAGCTGCAACACACACATGGAGGAGCCTCCTTCTGTCAGACACTGCAGCTACAGTACTGTCCTGCCCAGCTGGCTGCCCTCTTGCTCCCCCTTTTTTTTTTTTTTTTTCTTGAAAGAAATGATTCAGACCAGACAAGGACAGCCTGAATAAAAAAAAAAAAAAACTCTGGCACCTTACAGGAGCACGACAGACGTGGTGTTACACACTCGGTTTTCTCAGCCTACTCTGCCTTCTCTTGCAGGTTTTCATCACTTAATTTTCCCACAATACAAATGCCAAGGCAGGGCTGCCAGAAGTATTTGCATGCAAAGACACATCATGGTTCCTGTGTGAGTGTCGACTGTGGTCGGTGATGTTTTGCACTCACAAAAAGACATCTCTCCGGCGGTCGACAAGGCAAAAAGAGAAAGGGGGTGGGTGACTATTTTGCATCCTGGGTGGTCTGCCCCCACTTGTGGGAAAACTCAATATTTACATTTTGCAATTAGAACTACTTTTTTCTCACTTTATTTTCCACAACATCGATTACACACTTCCTTGTAGCGTGGTATGCTGCTGTGTGAGAGTGGGACTCTAATGGCATGCACCTGTTTGTTGGTCACCCAGTGAAACGCAGTGGATGTCCACTTGAGAGGCTTCTCCTCGGGTTCCTGTTTATCGTTGTAAGTGGAGCGACTCTGCAGTGACACATTATCTGTGTTTGCCTCTGAAGTTATTTGTGAGCATATTTTGCGTCCAACTGCAAATAAATATGGTGCTTGATGTCGGTGGCAACTCTGTGGCACTGGCGGTTCTGCAGGCTCGGAGGAATTTTGGAAAATAGAGAAAAAAGAACAATGGCTCGGAGAAGAAAGAAGAAAAAAAAAAAAACAGTATTTGCCAGCTCAATATTTATTCAATGCAGATGTTGTCTCTCATCGGTGTCGGTCTGATCAGTCACTACTCAAGAAAACAAAGTGTGACGAGTCAGGGAAGATTTGAGGACAGTGGAGAGAGTGACAAAAGAAGGGAAAAATAAGAGACCGGAGAGATTATATGTGCCGAGAGGAGAAGGTTTCTTGGTGAGCGAGCAGCAACAAGCAAGGAAAAGGGAGCGAAAGAGGGGAGCCATAGACGTCATGGCAAATCACTTTCCCTCGAACAGAGTCAGGAGCTCTTTGCTAATGCAGCAGCACCAAGGCAACGGTTGGTGTGGGGCTGACATGCTGCTGTGACTGGCTGTGTTGGTGTAACCTCTGCTCCGGGGCCTGGGGGTCTAAAGACGCCGGGCTGCTGGAGCGGGGAGGAAGGCCACATGCAGGCCCTGACACACTGTGGGAACCAAGCAGCCTTGGCAATATGAGGCCCAAGTGATGGGGAGGCTTACCTAGAGATGCTGCCCGAGTCTCCACTGTAAGCAAGATGGGAGGGAAAGAAGAAATCCCCCAACTCTCGCTTGCTCGCCCCTTTTTTCTCTCTCTCTCGCTCTCTCTCTCCCTTTTTTTTCACCCAACTCCTGCATTGTTTGCTTTGTTCTCGCTTCCTCTCCTTTGCACTTAATGAAGTAGCTGTGCTTTTTCTCTGTCAACCACAAGGAACGACGGCATTACACCCACGGTGTCAAAAGGACTCCTTGTCAGCCGGTCTGCTAATTATATTTTTCGCGACAATGGAAAAAAAAGAAAGATGTGTGCTACTCCCGTCACCCCTTTTCTGCAGACCTGTCCGGGCCACTTTTGTTGCTTATTAAGAAGCCTGGTTGTGTGCTGCAGTTGCGAGTGAGCATGAGTAAGATTCAGTGTATGCATGTGTGCTGCAGGGAGCGGGAGTGAGTGTCTGGACTAATTTGGACAGGTCTTTGAAATAGTATGTTCAGCCACATGAAAGAGCCATTTAAATGCAGCTTCTTCTTCTTCTTCTTCTATCCCTTTGGCCTTGAACTTATCCGAGAGTGTTTTTGTTTAGCAGAAACAAAGAAGAAGGAAGAAAAAAAAACCCAACTTTCTTTGCCAGAGACTGTGCCACTGTGTTCTAAATACATAGCCAGCCATCATGAGGGGACGTTTTTGACACCACATTGGCATTTCTCTTTCATCGTCGTCACCTCTTTTCTTCCCTACCTGTGTTGTTTCTGCTTTGCCCCCAAAGTCTTTACAAGCTCCTGCAGTGGTATTTGATGAGCTGTAACGTGTATCCCCTCAGACACTGCATGTTCCTTCAAACAAGCAGACGCTAAAGTCCCTATTTGTCCGCCGAGGTGCCGGGGAGCATTTTTGGCAAAGCAATTTGTAACAACCGGAGACTGGAAGATGTATTCAGGTCATCCAGGAAGAGAAGACTTCTTGTGTCATGAATGAGCTGCTCTGTGACTTTGACGCATCAAGGGCATTGCACATCAGCATA
>OMNM01038068.1:0-15384 GCA_900302745.1 Parablennius parvicornis | reverse complement strand
GGTTTTCCTGATTTTTATTTTTTTTTTTTTTTTTTTTTTTTGCATTTTAAGGCTTTTTATTGTTGCATTTGGTATTCTTTTTTTATAGTAAAGGAATTTTGCAGGACAAATAGATGCATTTACGAGCAATATGCAAATAGTCACACTAAAAAAGAAAAGAAGAGCTGGCTTTATTTTTGAAAAAGGACTCATTGTCTTAATGTGCTTTCAGTTGCACAACTGAGTGAATCTGTATAAATATCATGAATGTTTTTGACAACAAACCTGGTTTATTTTTCACTAAATCCTTTCAGTCTTTCTGTGACGTGTGGCAGGATTTTTCATGCATGCTTTTTATAACTCCCACATAATTTATGATATTTAGAAAATTCAGAAACGGGTCAAAATGAGCTTTTTGTAAATGAAGATTACCTAAAAACCTTTATGCTTGCATAGCAAGCATATGGACTCAAACCTTTAGCCTCACTGTGAATGCTAACCACTTTACAATTACTGCCAGATTTTTAAAGTTTAGCTTATCTGCAGACAATTTAACAGCCAGAAAATTCAAATTAAGCCAGAAAATCTGAATGTAATTAGCTATAGGGGAATTACAAGATCAAATTCTTGATTGAACTGACTTTGCAGTTATTTTAGCGTTCTGATTAAGCACTATAAAAAACATCTAAGTAACTAATTCTGGAATTTCCCACCAACCTATTGTTGGAAACTGAGTCTCTTATGTTTGTTCTCCATTTTAAGTTCAATCATCAGAATGAAAATCACATTAATTATTGCACAGACTTCTCCGTTGCATTTAAATGGTGTATTGATAATTTATTAAGGTTCTATCAAGAACTGATGAAACATGAATGAAGTCTCGCAAACTTTTAAATAAAGAGTTTAGTAATTTCAATGGGCTTGTAGGGCATCTCAGAATTTTGACAGTTCGTATTTGGACTGATTACGTGCCATTAATCCATCACTCTGATACAGCAGTTGTTCTTTCAGACTCCTGCACAGCTACATTTAGGCCCTTTGAGTTCACAGGGAATGTTTTTTGTGCAACTTATTTATCTTGGTTCAAACTTTTTTTTGACCATTTCCTTTCTTAAAAAGCAAAAAAAAAATTCATCAAATGAGACCTCATATGACTGAATGGAAATGATGCTAAAAGAAAATTTGCGTGGTTTTTGCCTTGCGCTCCTTCGGGCTTTCCCATCTGAGCTAAGCAGCCAGTCAGGAGAGACGCATGCGGTTGTGGTGGAGGTTTGGCCCTGGGTGTTTTGGTGTGATCTGGCTCCAGTCTAATGCAAAATATCCAAGCAGCATGCTAGTTCAGGGCAGCCGCCTCACCCTTCACATTAGGGTATTTATCAATTCTTCTACCTTGAGAATTCCTTGGTGGATGAATAGATGAGTGGGTTGATACAAAGCAAGTCTCGTGTAGTGGGAAGAATCTCCATCCAAATGTCTTATCTGATCTTTCCTGGAAATATAGGAATGCCACTTGATGGCCATGAAGGCGACATCCTGTCATAACACAACAGGCAGAATTCTAACTTGATTTGAGAAGTGATTACATTTTCAGACTGAATCTGAGACTGAGTTACTGTTTTAACAGTTGCTTTCTCAGATTGTAGAGACTTGCCCTTCAGCGTGAGACCACGCATAAAATAAAAATTTTAATTTGATTGAATTAGGTCCTGAGATCTTATTTGCCCAAAGTAGTTAACTCTAATTTGAATTTCTGTTGCTTCGAAATTGTCCAGGAACCGAAGAAAAAAAAAGAAAAAAAAAAAAGACTACGATTTCCTTGCAGTGTCATTTAATCTTATTGAAAATGTGAAAAATGGTAATTATGTCAATAAATGGCAATAAATGCTGTATCCTGTCACTATGGCTCAATCAAACATTAATTTGCTTAAGTGAGTATTACATTTGAAAGATCACATTGAAGACTCTGTTTGGGTTTTAACAGCTGATCTCTGCCAACCTAGAGACTGTCCTTTATGAAGAAGATTATGCATGAAACTAAGATTTCCAGTTGATTAAATTATGTGTAGAACTCCTGTTTCATCAGTGAAATGGATAACTGCATTTGTTCTCGAAACTGCGGGAACACTTAAGAGCCTGGGGATCCTCAGACTGAATTTGAGGCTGTGGTAATATTCTAACAGTTGCTCTCTGTAAGTCCCTTCAGCACAAGACTGTGTATGCAATTAAAAGTTTCATTTGATTCAATTTGGTCTTGAAATCTTATTTCATCTGTTAAATACACCTAATTTGTCCTAAACACGTGTCAGCACCAAAAACAAACAAAAAAAGACAATAGGGTCCCTGCCTTCGAGGCCGAGACCCCTAAAAAAGCATCTTCTGCAAAACTCTGAATTGCCTGACTTCCTTTCCCATATTGTCCTTATCTTACTCATCAGTAAACCCTGACAAAGCCACGTGATCGACCTGAAAGTGTTATCCGGTTGACCTTCTATCCTCACAAGCAGCTCCACGATGAGCACCAGCTTTCTTTCCCAGCTGGGGGCCATCGGGGGGAGTTCCACACTTCAAGCCGAGCAAGACAGCCCCGTTGCGCTTTGACTCGCAGACCAGGTATGATTGTGCTTTTGCACGTGCATGCGCTTCAGTTTTAGTGGCAAGTCACACACACTACAACACTCACGGATCCTACTAAAACTTGACTTTCAAAGTAAATTTCCCACTGTGCGGCGCTCGTGCGTAATTACGCAACATGGTGTTAAAGTGTTTAGATCATGGGTGTGCAATTAGTTTTCCCAAAGGGTAATATGATAAATTAGCATTACTATTGAGGGCCGAGACAAAAGTCGAATTGAGTTTTAGTCAATAAGAATCATCACTTGGTAAAAAGCAGTTTGTTTGTTGTTTTTTTTTTAAACATGATTTTTATGAGCTGTTGTTGATCTGCGTAATTTTTTTTTCCTTTACAGACCCTGTCTGGAAATCTGGATTACATTTTTCTACATTTCACATTCAGTAAACAAATAAATGAATAAATGACAGCTATATTTTTCAGTAATCATCATCTTTTTCCACTGTAAAATCCTAATTTTATGAGGTAAAGTATGCCAGTCACAACCAGAAATGTAATAATATCCAAAAATGTGAAGAATGTGACCATTTTATGTATAATATAACCATTAATTACAACAAATTTCATTTGATTCAGGCAGTGACTCCTAGAGGGCCTGTCAAGCAGAGCTCAAGGGCCGCATATGGCCCACAGGCCTTACGTTGCCCAGGTCTGGTTTAGCTGATGTCTGACAGTGCACTTGTCTGGAGAGAAATTACTTCTTTCTTGTTCATTCAATTCAAACCAATGCTTCATCACAAATATATAAATCAAAATACTTCAAAATCACAATAATTACAAAAATGAATAGAAATAGTGTTTACGTTTTGAAAGACATTTGCAGTAATGCTGAAGATTTGAATGTTAATGTCAAACAGCGCTGTGAGGTTATGGTCACTCACATTTTAACAAATATTTGTTTTGGTTTCTGTCTTAGTATTTGTCATATTTAAAGATTCGGTCTGTGAAGTAGTAACAGTAAAATTTACTTATTATAGACTATTGGAAAAGTAGTAATGATTAACAAAAAAAAAAAAGTCCCTCAAGGAAGTTATATTGCCTTAAAGGAACAGATGGAAATCCTCCCAGAAAAAAGTTGACTATTTTTATTCGAAATGCAAGTTTGTATTACCTGATACTCATTTATTAGGCTGTCTTTCTGCTTACGCTTCTGTAGCTTATTGGTCTGATTGAAGTAAAAGAGTAAATATCTCCAGGTCGGGTTTCTGGGTGGGAGGGGTGTGGGCTGTGGCTAGCTTAGAGAAGCTCGTACAGGAGCAGCTCTTACTCTGAAAGCAGTGTGTATTTATGCTCCGGACTTGAAATTGACAGTAGAGGAGCTGCAGGCCAGCCTGTTGCGCACTTGGCGATACACACAGATCGCGCACCGCCGGCCTGCCTGTCAGTACTGGACTTCTCTGAATGAACATTGATAGGCAAGTTTGTGGCTGGAATTTCTGTATCTCGGCTTTTTTCTCCCCCGCTTCATTCAATCTTCATTACAACCGCCACATTTGAGCGGATACAGACTTCACGCATCCCGGGAGGACGCGGCAAAGGGACACACGAGGTGCGTCTTGTTGGATGTGTGTGCGTCTTTCTCTGTGAGGACCAGTTCCGATCTAAAATAGCAGAACGTAGGGGATTTGCCTGAAAGCCTTCATCTAATAAATACTTGTTTATAGAATGCAAAGTTTAAAATCAGGTGTGATGATTCTCTGGTGGTGATTAAGTTCAAAGCGCAAACCTTCGTGCGCCCTGCATTTTGCTGCACTTTCGCTTTCGTCCGGTGCGCAGGTTGTGGTTGTCCGAGCGGCGCTTCACCTCAGGTGGACAGGAGCGACAGTGTGAGATGCAAGAGAAGTAAACTCCCGAGTTTCAATGCAAGGATAGTTGTGCAGCCAGTTGCGACATCAGTTTGCAGCAGAGGTTACGGATCATGAGGATAGGTGAAGACAGATGAGGGCAAGTTTGGATAACCGGATCAGGAGCGCAGACAGACTGAGTAAACATCCGCATTGGACAGTTTCGATTAAAATAATAATAATAATGGTGGAGGCTTGTAAAGTGGAATATCAACTCAGATTACTTTTTGCTATTTAATTTCACTTAAATAAAACGACATAATTGCACAGAGTGTGCAGTTGAATTTGAATTTGCAGTTGAACGCAAGTTTATGCAACTTTTTGTCCCCTTCAAATGCGCTTGAGATTGTTGTGTGACTTATTGTTCAATGCTCCGTAGTCATTCCCCTTTCTAGTGTATGCAGACATCCTTCACACACAGGCATCTAAACTTCCACGTGCATCCAAAGAAGGCGCTTTGGCACGAATTTGCTTGAATATACGTTTTGTGATGAGTGCAACTGATGAAAGGAGACTGAGTCAGCCTCAAGCAATGTGTTTGTTTTCCTAGAGGACGTCTCTTAAGGTTTAGTCTCTCATTGCATTTAGGATGAGGTTTGGTGGTCAAGGTTGGAGTGAATGGAGTGTGGACATATGACTAATGAGGAAAAAGTAGTAAACTCTGTCTATTCATGCCGGGATGTGGTCAGACATATGTCCTGGAGCTGTACTGGAATCTTCTGAATACATTCTGATGTCTGTTTAAAGGTCCAGCTGTTTTTGATCACTGCATGTGGTCCAGTGTAGCGATGATATTAATGATTCTTTATTCATGTGATATCGAGCTTTCCAAAAGACAAAACTCAGAGCATGCAACAGATCAAAAGACAAAGGCTCTCTTCTGATCTCTGGATTAAACGTCTGTACTGCAGCTGTGTGTGTGTGTGTTTCTCTGAAAGATCAGTCTCAGGGACATGCAAAGGTCAGATTTAACGTCTAATGTGCAGCTGTGTGCCTTGTTAACATGGATTTCTCATCCCAGACAGCAGTAGATCACATCTGCCACATAACATCAGATAGACATTTATTGAGAAGCCAGAATGTGAATAAATAACCTACTTTTATCTGCGCTTTGGGTGATCTAAACTTGCAGACTTTGCATATCTCTCTTAGCTAACATTTTGTTTTGAGTCAGGTATTTTTCTCAAATGAATCATGTATACACTTGGTCAGAAAGTAAAGTCATATTACCTGACTCACACCCAGGTTATGTAGGTCATTTACTGAGTAGGTCAATATGTCAGGTTCTAAACATCATGACAAAATGTGAGGAAAAAAACACCTGTATCACAGAGAAGTTCCCAAAGATATCCCATTGGTGTGCATATTTCCAAAAACGTTTGTCAGTCTATCGCCCATCAATCTGTTCAACCATCTTTTGGAGCTGCTTTATCCTGGCTGGAAGAACTGAAGCTGTCTTGCACAATGTGGGGAGAAAGATCAGGCTACACCTTCCACAACTTGCTTATTGATGAAAAGATGAATGAAGAGGAAGAAACCAAATGTTTCATAAATTCCCCATTTACGAAGAGAAGCTTGTTTAGTAAATGTTCTGAGTTTATTCTTGGTGTTTTCTAACAAGGGGGGTGCTTTGGTTATGTTCTGGCCACTCATTAAAGCTGTGGAACCAGCAGTTGGAAGGAGTTATGTGTGGAATTGCAACAATGGGCTGACTTCTCGCCACAATGACTTCAAAACTGATTGCTCACTCAGCCACTGGGGAAGTCATTGAGTTCCAGTCAGTTCTCTACTCACTGGAGTGTAATGTGTAGCTGTGGAGGTCTGTGATAAAGAGGGTGAGGAAGATGTAGCGATAAGGAGGAAACTGAAGACATAATTAGAGTATGGGAGGATGGCAAGGAATCAAAGTATCTGTATATTATCATGCTTTAGGAAAAATATTTAGGCATGGGATTAAGAACAACACCCATGAACCCACAGCGTTTATCACCAGTCTGCTTGTTGACATCTTCGGGGAAGAACGTTTTGTGACACCGCTATCTGTGGACAGAGCCCACCGGAGCTCAGCCCCAAAGCCAGAGGAGGGCGACAACTGGTCACAGCCATTCATAGTGAAGTTGCATCACTTTCAAAACACAGAGCTGATCCTGCCTCTTGCAAGAGAGAGGTTGCCCTCTCATCCATGATTGATTGAGAATACACAGCTTCCCGGACTACAGCCCGGACATCAACAAGGGACGTGCCGCCTTCTCCGAATGTAAACAGAAGCTCCACGCTGCGAAGATTAAGTTGGGTTTGTATTACCCAGCCACTCTGCAATTCACCCGCAACAAGAAGCGTATGAAGTTTGCAGACCCCGAGGAGGCACTCGCGTACAGCAACAACATCATCGCTGGTAAAGAACCCCCATCTCCACATCCAACCACAGAAGGAGATGAGTGAGATAAAGAGTGAAGGTCTCATGAGCCACTAAGACATGGCGACATTATTACGGACATGATTATTATGTTATTTGTTAATCTGTTCTAAATATTCCATAGTTTCACCAGTGATCTTAAAAGTCTATGTATATATGTGTATATAAAAGTATTTCTGTTTCAATGCATATACTCAGTTTCAGAGGGATAAAGTATGTAAAAAAAAAAAAAAAAGTTGCAGTATGATAAGATAATGATGAAATAAGAGCATAGGTGAGATAGTATATTGTGATTAAGGTTCATTACTGTTAAAGTATTTGTCAGTGCAGAAAGCTCTGCATTTATTCAAGTATGCAAAACCTGCAAGATGTACATTTTTAACATTATTGCAAACAGTGTAGTCTAATAGCATTTAATTTACATTTAATAAGACTGTAGTGGTTCGCTCCGTCATTTCATAGCGAGAAGGCCATGTGTTCAAGTCCAGAATATTCTGTCCCTGTACATTCATCAGCTCTCTTTAGGTCAGAGGTGTCAAACTCAACCACACAGTGGGCCAAAATTTTCACTTTGGACCAAGTCACGGGCCAATATTGATATTCATTGAACAAATCTTCCTCTAGATTTAACAATGAACCTTTTATTATGGACCCAAACAAGCTGTGCTTAAACATGGGATCTGGAACACGCCTATACAGTACATTACTTAATATTGCACACAAGCAAAATGTAATTTCAAATGATCAAAAGCACATTAATGGTATTCATTTATTCAATAACATTTGAATAAAAATCGTATTCCTCTTTTTTTTATATTTGCAGCATTCTGGTTTAAATTTCAACAGTAAAAAGGGACTGGCTCATAATACATTTTAAAGTGAAATAACATTAACAAACCAATTTACTAATAATAATATCCTTAAATGAAAGTTCATCTGGGACTGGAAATTTTTGTGGTACATGTGCTGTATAATACTGGAGGGCCACCTCTAGTAGTAATTTTTGTATTGCTAAAAGAGAAAATATAATTGCACTTGGGACCAAATTTGGCCCACGGGCCAGAGTTTGACTCCTATGCTTTAGGTGAGCCAATGTCCTGCCTCGGTCCCAAAACATGCATTGGAAGGAACTTGTTGACTCTGGGTGTGAGTTTGTGACTGTCTGTTCCTTTGTATTGATTCACTGGTGACCTGTCAAGTTTGTACTCCGCTTTCAGTCATAGTTATCCTGGATCAGAGAAGCTTAATTGTTTAATACAGTTTATAAAATAGATGCAGTCAACAGTTAGCCATCCTCTAACTCAGCAAATTGTGTCGGATACATTTAATTTCAATCACATGCCTTCAGTGATGTACTGATGACGCCCCCTGCAGGTTGAACTTTTATTTCACCCACTTGCAAGACGCCTGTGCTTAAACGCATAAACAGACTGCCTGATGGAGTCAATTTGATGAACTGAACTTCATTGCATAAATGTGGTTGGCTAGACACAAGCAAGCCGATCATTAGTCATAATCATTAGTCATAATTGTGACTTCATTGACTGTGAATCTGTTTTTCACAAATGATCCAAACACATTGCAGTGATGTGTGTGTGTGTGCGCGCGCGCGCGCGTGTGTGTGTGTGTGTGTGTGAGAGACAGCTGGGGCATGCGACAGCTAATTGGTACTTAGATAAAAACACAGACGCATAAATGGATATGTGTCTAATTGGTTTTAGCTTTTCTCTTTATCTACAGCTTTTATGTGATGCCATTTCAATCTTCTGAATGTCGTGTCGCTTTATGTTTGTGAAGCTGATTCAACCCGTCATGCTTAACTCTCTCTGGCCTTAATACTTGTATTTGGGACTACGGTGTAGAAAATCACCCTCTGAATGCTTAAGCTGGTCGTTTCTGCACTCGCCCTCCTGGAAATCACACCCACATATAAAACATGTAAAGACATCTTGCAGTTCTCAGCTTTTTAAAATTGCTTATTTGGCCATCACAACTTCATAAATTAGGTAGAAATGAGATACTAATTGCACGTCTACAGCAGTCTTGTGTCCTTTGTTGAAGGCAGTGGCTTTGGTTTGTGTTGGCTCTGCACATTTGTACCATCTAAATCACTCCTCTTTAGAAAACCTATAAATCTTAAGGTGCGATGAGACAGTCCAATAAATCTGCACGTCACTCTCCTGAGAACATTAACACGCTCATTAATTCTGCATGTGGTTAGCTGAATATTTTTGGTCACTTTCTTCTTCTCTCAAGTGTTACGGTTTCTTAAAGCTTTCAGGTTCTCAGTATGAACGGTACCAGAATCATAATTGATGCCAACTTTGCCCCTTATATTTACAATTTATTAAGACTTGTTTTATTCAGGAAGAAGTCACGGAGATTTATTGTCACTCTCAACAGGGCTCGAAATGGTCCCACATAACCTGTGAATCCAAGGTTAAAACTATAAAACATGTGAATGCCTGAAAAGCCAAAATACTTCATAAAAACACTGGATTTTTTGCTGGTGTCCTAATTGAAAACATCCCCCAGACAAATGTAATCACAGGCTTTTGGTGTTCAGCTGAACCAGATGTCAGATCCAAAAACAGGAATACTAATAAGTCATTATATCCAGGTGAAGATTTAGCTTTTAACAAGGGATTTCAGAAATGAGTTACTATTAGTTTAGTTTACAGGAAAGTTGGAGCATATATAAGCAGAAAAATAAAAACTAGTGTTTGGGATGACTGTTCATAGCAGCGTTTCAGTTTCAGTTTGAGTATCTCCTGTTTGCGCAAGTTTGTATCGGAATTGCTACTTAAATATTTTAGTTTTTAATCATCTAAACTATTGTGATCTAAGAAATGATAGCCAGTCTCTGGTTTCAGCTCTTTTAAGGTCAGATCACTGCAAATAACTAATCTAAATAGCTTCTGAACAATAGTTTCTGAATAATAAACAGTTTTTACCCAACATTTTTATACCAAGGAAGTCGACTATTGTCAACACAGTATTTGTTGTAATGAATGAAGCTCAAGGTCATATCCAGGTAGTTATATAGCATTTGAAGCTTTGCTAAGTGAAATAACAAGAGACGTGAGGTGGTGCGTCTGTGGTCTGTTCACAGCGTATGTTGGATTATTGGTTCAGATCGTCATGGATGCTTTTGTCCCTGCTGTTGTGTGTGAGATGGTCGTTTGTATGAGGCATGCGTGTCTGGGAAATTACAAAATGTGGAATAAAATACAAGAATTTCTGTGTTGATATAAGAAATTGAAACCGTGATTTGGTGGCACCAGTTATGAAAGGAATTTTGAGACTGAACTTGGAAAAGTTAAGAGGTCAGTCTGAAACATGGCTGTACACAATATGTTTCTCTAAACAGTGTTTAAATGTTGGTTCTTTAGGAATTATGAGGGAATACATATAAATCGCCCAGCACTCCTGGACATACTGTTTTCTGTTTTCGTCCATGTAATCTTGTATTGTAGGCTGACATCGTTTTGGGATTGAAAATCCTTGGAAATATGTGGAACGATATTAGTCCACATGAGTTTGTGTTGAAAGAGCAGAAAGGACCAGAATATGTACTCTTTCTCGTGTCTCCTGACCTTGGGACCTTGTCTCATTGTGTCGGATGAACCTCCAGAAGGTTTTCCAATCAGATGCCTCAAACAACAGGACCGGGATTCTTTCAAGGAGTGATGGCTCTATTTTGTGCCTCCCCGACGTGAATGAATGCTCACCCCGGTCACCAACGGGTGCAGTCCTGTACATCATATCGGCCTAAACCTTTTTTAGTCACACCTCAGAGGTCACAGGGTCAGGGAATAGACAACTTAATGTCAAGTCTTTGGAGAATGCCAGAGAGGTTTGGCACACAACGTGAGTAATTTCAGGGTCAAAATGGCTTTTCCACAGTAGGATTCTTTCCATTTAATTTAACTAAAAAACACATTTTATTCAGAAATTAATAATAATGATCACATTTGCACTCAGAAAACCACAAGTGTTCAAGATTAAGAGCTTAATGTTGTTAGCTTAGTTTTTAAGTGGACTAGAACAAGTATTTACTTGGAATACAACATACTGTTTGGGAATGTTTTCAGTAACATTAATATAAAAAATAAAATGCTACCACTTAAACGTCTGTGATATAAAACTGTGACGGTGATCGATAGAGCAGTTGAAGGCCAGAGAATGTTGAATGACACTCACTATTTAAGTGAAAGCTTCCACCTAGTGCACATTTGGTCAGATTTACTCAGATTGTGGGTGAGTGCTAAACTGCATGAAGTTAAAAGCTTCATGGATTATTGTTATAAGTTCCCCCTGATTTTATTGGTGCAAATCTTTAGTAGATTCGAATTAAATCACTTTTTTCCTTTGAAAAACTGTGGAACTTCTTCAGGGAGCTAAAAGCTGCAGCTCGATGTGGGGCAAAGCGTGTGAGTTTAGAGTCAAATGTGACAGTTTTTTATGTTCAGTTTGTGAAAGGTGAGTCCTTACCCAAGTTGTTTCCTTAAAAGTCTTCTTCAATAATATCCAGCAATTAATGAGGCAATGCTAAGCTCTTTAAAAGGGAAATTATGAACAATTTTTGCTTTTCATTGATCCAAGTGAGCCACACTCCTCCCCATGTTTGAGCTGAGTGGATTGCACACACACACACACACACACACACACACACACACACAGAGTGCTCCTGCCTTCGACATGTGGAATATTTATTTTGAAAGACAAACATTGAAATCGTTTCCTCCGTCTCACAGAAGCAAAGTAAATCTCCTGGGGGCCAAAGGTGCAGTGGGACTGGTTCATGTTTGGTCATTCTTGCAATAAATTGCTGGTGTTGTTGAAGGCGGGAGCATTCACTTTGGGACGTGACAGGACGTGCCATCAGCTTTGCTTGGATGGTGAAGTATGCTTTGACCCTGATGTTGCCCTGGACTTAACTTGAAGGTCTATCACTTTTCTGCCCAGTTCAAAGACAAAGCCGGTGCAGTTCAGATCAGCGTATATGTATGTATAGTTGTGGCTCTTGATTATTGCACATACTATTCTGTTTTAAAGCATTACAATTCTAAGGTATCTTAATTATTTACATGAAAAAAAAAAACCTTATGCCCGTTAAAAAAAGAAAAAGAACCAGTTACATATAACATAGGCAATGAGCAATAGCCAGTTTCTGATCATTCACACATTGTTGGTTTCTCTTTGATTCCACTGAAACATATTTTTTGTCCAATGATTTTAATATTGTAATGCTTTGCATTATCAAAATACTAAATTAGCTCGGGCATATGCTGTATATAGGCTATAGATATACAAAAGTATTATATCTAGTGCAAATGAGTGTGAGTTTCTCAACGCACTCATGTTTTGGCAATCTTTGCGATATCTGAGATTTTTACTGATGTAGAAACGTAAAATATGTGAGTTTGGAACAGTTTTGGAGTACGGTTCATATGAGGGATGTCCTGATTGGCAGCATCGGATCAATATCTCATTTTAATAAGTCATTTTCAAGGTTTTTGCGTAACTTAAGTTTTGTATTTTGACTCCCATATTAGAAATGTGTTAATCTTTGATCTCACAGTAAATCCACCACCTTAGTTTGAAGTGGACTAGCTTTGATGGCTTACCGTGAAAACTTGTATGGATTTTCATCCCAACCTTAAGGCCAAATTGTAATAGCTTTGATGAGTCATCTGGCCCCATGATCAGATGATGATGTGGATCTCGTCATGGGGCTTATTACAAATACCTGCTGAGACCGTCTTTCTCCATTTGTTTTGAGTTTTTTCTTCTGGATTTAACACATCAACATGGTGACTAATGGTTATATATGCATCACTAATATTTGCTCTGGGATGTGTTTTGAGAGTTTCATTGTGCAAAGTGAGATGGTGAAATGCGGAAAGGGAAATGGTTTTGTAATTGTCACCCACTTTTCTTCTCTCTGTCCAACAGGCGTTATTGTTGTTTACTGTCTGTATTATCTTTTTGTACTTGTTTATGAGGTTTACTTTCCTTCATCCCTCACTGTTGTCCTCTCTGGTTTTAGGTTGTTCATAAGAGGAAGTAACCAAAGCAGCAAAATCCACGATCTTCTGTCTCCGTGTATCTGTGTAGCGCCGTGATGAAGACCTAAACTGAAGACCGGAAAATCTTCAAACCTCAGCGCTGGAGCAGCGTTTCTGTGCGTTTTTAAAAAAAATTTTTAAACATATGAACTGTGTTGAGTTTGAAGCCTGGTGGAAACCGAGTACTCACACTGGAGAGAATGGCTCAACTGTCCACGTCGGTCTGCCTGCTGACAGGCCTTTTAGGTGAGTGTGAGTGTATAGGTGTGTGTATTCGTCGCTGTTGTGAAAACTTAAATCTGTTCATATACTCACGTTATGGGGACTCATTATGACACCATTTCTAAAGGCGACGTGTTGTGTGTTTGAACTGACAATGAAATACAGCTTCTGCTTTAGGTCACACATGATTTTAAAACAAACAAATTACAAGAGAAGGTGAACATTTCTGTTCAATTCATATCAGGCTTGGGAGCGTTTGTAGAATGAAAACAACCCTGTAATCCAACACTCTTGTCGTTGGTTGGTTGGCATGGTTACCTAACGCAGGTTAAGACTGAGATGTCTTCAGATTTATCTGAACCTGAACCAGCAACCAGATGCCCTGGAGCCTTGTGTGGCTCTTCAGCACCTTGGAGAGGCTCCTTCTTCATTTTTTTTTTCTTTGCATTCTTGGAAAGAAAAATTAACAATTGTGATCTAAGTGCTCTGTGTTGGACTGGCGACCTCTTCAGGGTGTATCCTGCCATCACCCATAGCGAGCTGGGATTCACTCCCTGCACAGGATTAAGCGCTTTCAAAGATAGATAGATGGATGGACTCAAGTATTAAGTGGCAAAAATGTCTCCTGACACACAGCACTGGTTTTATGGGAAGACACCTCTCCAACGTCCCACCACCATATTTTTAAACTGCAGCCAAGGGGAGGAACACTATTGTCAGATGGCTCTATGGCCCAGACTAGTGGTAAGCGGCTGCGAGTCAGTTAAGAGGCTCGAATATGAATTAAACTGGAAGCAGCCTTGCTTTCGTCAGTTACATGGAGAGTGACTGAAATAGTCTTCCTGTTGA
The DNA here is from genome assembly GCA_900302745.1 of Parablennius parvicornis. NCBI lineage: Eukaryota > Metazoa > Chordata > Actinopteri > Blenniiformes > Blenniidae > Parablennius > Parablennius parvicornis. The sequence goes on along the minus strand of OMNM01038068.1, from coordinate 1,374 downwards.
TCTCAATTGCTCCATTATGAACCAATCTGTTAAACATAGTGCATCTTATGTAGTGGTATGACCAACTGCAGCAAAGAATTTAAACATCATTCTTATGTACATTTCATCACCATAAGGAAACATACTTGGAACGCACTTGAGAAATGTTAACCCTAAAGCTGACGATTGGAGTGAAAGAGACTGTGAGTTATGACACATCTGGGGTTTTTTCATTTTTTATGATGACAAGTCGGAGCAATTAAATTCTTTTTCTGAGATTAAAGAAAAGTGATGTGACCACTGCAGGGAAGTGGGCACAGTGTCTGCAGCCTTCACTCTGAGGATTTTACAGACTTTTTGAAGCACAGCACCTTGTGCATACAGTTTATTGGGCGTTGTAACTTGATTAGCTTTTCCCGGGGCCAGCAGTGGGCTTCAGGGTCTCATAAACTTCTTTAGTCAGGATAATATTTAGTTTTACAACAGCTTAATGTTTCTGTCCAGTACTCTTCTTAAGGATGGTCTGTTTGTGTTAACCTATGGATTGCATTGTAGTTTTGGTTCAGTGTGTCATAATGTGACAAGATTTGATAAGTTCTGTTTCATCTTGGGCTGCAGCTCAAATACATTTGTTGCACGTGCACAAAGTCAAAAAGTTGGAAATTTTTCAATTGATCTGATTGAACTGTTTGTTTGCCAAATGTACTGAGTGGTTAATCTTTAACCTTTTCTAGGGCACCCACTGAAATAAACATATGGGTATACATTTAAATATAGATATATAGAAATATAGCTTGGAACTTCTTAAAGTCTGTCCTAAAAAAAAAAAAAGAAAATGCAACGTAATGTTATCCATATGTAATAAAAAGTTAAAATCTGACCAACAAGATGTCATATTTCACAACTTATATTAAAAAAAACAAACATTTAAATATGTTAAATATTAATCCTGTTGTCTCGTTCCAATCATCGCTTGGTACTAGTTTGTTACAAAACGTGTTTATATCAAAAAAGTCATGTGTTCTTTAATGGTTATTAACTTCTAATAGTTTTATGCGGACTGAATTGGTCCTTTAACTCTTCTTGTCTGACCCATAAGGCGTCACTGAGAAATTCTGAATCAAATGAAAACTACTGTATATGTTGCATTAAATATTATTCAGTTATTATTGGCTTTAATACAATCAAAAAAGGTCTAATTTTTCACATTATTGGCCACTATTAAATTTTTGATTGCAACACGGTGTCTTGCATCTTGACTAGCAAAGCAAGCAATCATTGGAGGTTCACATTGGAAAATTTGAAATCGAAATTTAGAAAAATTTAATTATAAAAAAAAATTATCTATCATAATAAATTCATAATATTCACTTGAATAAAAAATAAAAAATCATA
>OMNM01038066.1:10514-30601 GCA_900302745.1 Parablennius parvicornis | reverse complement strand
AATCCGGCTATTTATAGAAGGTAACGGGAGCAAAATCTGCCACAGAGGGTTGACAATGGAAATAAGAAAAAGTGTGAAATTTGTTCTCCGCTCTCTGTTGTGATTTATATTTGAATTGAAAAGGATTCTGTTCTAATGCCCAAAAACAAAATGAATAAAGAATAAGATACTCATCAACAAAGACTGATGCAGGGATAAAATGCACTGAATAATTAATGCTGTAATAAATGCAGGAAAAATAAGAGAGAAGATGGAGCAATAATGGATGTTAACCCTAAGTACATTATAATTATTAACATTAGCTAACACTCATTTAGCACTATTCATCCGTCACACCTAGCCTAGCCTAGCCTAGCCCAGCCTGACTAACACTGAGTGAAGACACACACAATCACCACTACAGCTAACGGACCAGCCAATGGGAACAAGCAAACCCAAGAAAATTCACACAGTCTCAAGGAGAACATGCAAACTCTTCATAGAAAGGCTCAGCTCAGATTCAAACCAACCAATGTTGCATAAAAATGAAGCAATAAGACAGCTTCCCTATATACGCTACAGATTCCCTCCACTCTTCCTACGGTTACACAACCCAAAACAATCCATCCATCTCATTCACAAATATACGTCATTACAACCACAAAATGAAGTTGATGCAATATGAAATTTCACATCTTAGTCTGTGGGAGTAGTTCAAAGACAAAAGAGCCAAATTGCCACATTTTCTTTGTCTATTTCTGTTCTTCATACACATAAAGCTTTGCCTAAACTATATCTCTGGCCAACTTGCCCGACACAACACACACACACGCAAATTTCTTTATTCTGGCTTTTGTTTATCTGACAAGCTACATCAGAGCACCGGCAGCTTGGGCTCCATTTAGATTTCCATTTATAGTGTTGATGATAAATTATTAAAATCACCGGGAGATTTTTCTTTCTTTTTATAGCTCTCCTCTTATTATTTTAATTGAGGTGAACAGAGAAATTACAACGAGTCTAATCATCTCTGCAACAAGAACAAAAGCAATGAGCAGCTCATATGAGATGGAAACCTGGATAATGAATGCACGGAGGGAGGGAGAGGAGGAATATAGGGTTTATTCCTGAAGCGGAAATAGAAAGACTGACGGGAGCTTTTGAAGATGTGATGGGCATTTTTGTCTGAGGTGACCATCAGAGGAGAAGCGTGTTGGAACAAGTCGGCGTTTAAGGCTGATCGTGCACCTTCCTGCATGGAGGAGAGTTTACTGTCAGTGGAGCCGCTGTGCTACTCGGTGGCATGACAACACACCAATAAACAACCCGTGTACACACAGTTTTGTTCCCTGCTAATCTATTACATCTCGCTTGTGTCGCTGAGAACAGAGCAGGACCTCGAAAACTGCATATGCTTGTTTTTTATTTATGATTTGGACAAAGGGAAGAGAGTAAGTCTTAAACCCAGAAAAAAAAAAAAACAGCTTTGTCCTTTTTGTATATTATCAAGATTGCTGCAGGGGCTTCACCTTTAAATCCTTGAACTCATTCAGTATTCTGCCCATACTTAACGTTTAATGATTAACTGAGGTGCAAAGTCAGTTAGTTTTGTACAAGCGTGCAATTGAGAGAATAATGGCCCACAATATGGTTTGTTCAGTTTCACATAAGCTGCTCACTACAGGCTGTGATGTAGTGTGTAGACTGGGGACTGTTTTGTAACGCTCATGTCCGATTTAATCTTTGTTTCACATATGCAAAAATTGGCATCGTGGAGCAGATTCCGTCACTCTCGTGATTCCGAGGTAAGAACATGAAACATTTCAAACTTAAACCGAGTTTCTTGTGTGTCATCTGCAGATGTTACCTTTAAATTCCCCGTCTCACTGGGCTGCAGCAACTTACAAATGGAATCACCGGGCTGAGAAAACCGACATTTTAAACATGATCAAAAATCATTTGGGGCTTTTTTTTTTGGCTACTGTCGTCTCAAACTCATCTGGAAACTTTCTGGATCTCATTTTCACCAAATAAAATGTAAAAGAAATGAGAGATGAGCCTTCAGCTCTCGGTCGGGGAATCATCTGGACCAGCAGTCTGCAACCTTTATGATCAAAAGTGCCATTTCTACTACTTTCCACAAAAAAAAAAGAAAGAAAGAAACTGAAGTGAAACTTGTTAAATGAGGAAATACGGATAATAAAGCTGTACATATACATAGTTTTACTATATATACCAAAACTGTTCCTTTGGTTTGAATTTATGAAGATTACCAACTTCAGTTTAAAACTGTTACTTTGTTTTTTTTATGAAGCTATTGTAGCTCTTTAGCCATATTTCAGTGATTTTAACAGTTTTCATTTGAGCTATTAAAGTCATTCGGATTCTTTAAGACATCATTTTTCATGGTTGTATTTGTTTTAACCATCCTTAGCCATTTACACAGGTTTTATGTGTTTTAGCTCTTTAACTTAATAAATATTATTAGGAGATAAAAGTCATTTTAAGAATGAGTCTCGTATGCTAGTAAAATAAAAATGTTTACGTATTTAAATAATCCCGGGAAATCAATGGGGGGGGCTGCAGAACTTTTCAGCTGCACAGCTTGAGAATGTTCATACAGTAGAGAAATGCTCATACAGTAGCGACGTTACATGATAATTAGGATTAAAATATGACAGATCGTCATTAGCGAGCTGGAACACGCAGGCACAGCACACGTCACTGCGGAAGTTTCGGCAGTGTGAGTTCTGACAGGACAGTCCGCACTGCTGAACCAATTTTGTTCAGCCAGCCCAGTTCTGTCTGAACTTCTTATGGAGTATGAATTGGCCTTAACTTTTCATTGCATTGGTGCGCAAGACCCTTTAAAGGCCAGTCTATTGCTCGATGACAAATGCCAAAAAAGAGTTAAATGGTATTAAAGGGATGATCAAAGAGGCAGTCAGGATGTGGGATGGCACCGGGAAATCATTTCAAATGTGCTGAGTTAAACAGATGGCCCGTGTGCTCCTTGTTTGCATATAAACAGGGTTTGGCGCCAGAACAAACAGCAGGCGCCTCTCCACTGTCTGCAGGTAAACACTCACTCACTTTACACTGGGACAAGAAGTGCTGAGTCGGCAGAGACCTCCGCTATGGGGATATCGGCATTCAGTCCTCAAGGTTAATACTAACCAGGACGTTAATGTATTGAGGAGGAAAGAAAGATGTGCAAATTCCTGTATGAAAAACATTTTTTTTTTTAGCTGTTTTGCTTTACATGTGCTGTTGACTGAAGGACTGACTATGACATGTTACAATCAGAGAGCGTAGAAAAGAAATAGAAGATGAAATGTCAACTCAGAAAGAAGACAAGAGGCAGCCGAGCGGATTTCCATGACTTTTGAAATCAACATTTAGGTCCTGCCGTCCTCCAGATACTTTTATATGTGACATCAGAATTTATTTGTTTTTTCACACAGGCTTCCAGTTGAATCTTAATTTTTAAAAAGCTGAACAGATAACAATGATAAATATCAGGATGATGAAAATCTTTAGACAGATATTTTTCACCATGAGAGCAAATAGACTACCATAGATTTGTTGCACCCATCAGAAAATTCACTTGACTCTCAGTCTTGGTGTCTATATGCAGCTCCTCGGAGTGAATCAGGGATTAAATCAATGAAATACTGAGGGTTTATCAATATCCATGTCGAGATGGATACCAACCTTAAGAAGAGGGACAGGAAGAGGCTTATTGTCCTTGTCCAGGGAGATGAAGGTGAAGAAAGCTGAGACAGCACGATACTTCCCCTTCTCTGCCTCCACCAGCGACGTGGCGTCCACGACCACTTCAATCTCCATCGACTTGTTGCTGACATATGTGAGCCGGCCCGTTACCGTCAACACGCAACCTTCAGGGAGAAAAGCAAGAGCAGCGTATAACCATTTTCACTGTTTTGAAATGCAGACAAATGAGAATATTTCATTTCATTGGGAGAATAGCAGATTTCTGCTTTCTTCAGCTTGATTTATCAACATCATCCAAGAGCACTTCAACTCTCACAGTAGTGATGTTTCGTTCAGGAGTCTTTGTTTTGCAGCCAGTAATAAAAAACCGAGTTTGTTTAAATCTTCAATGTCACTCACGCACACACACACACACACACACACAGAAATTCCACTTACACCATCATGTGGCCTTCTTTAAAGTTTTATGTTAATTCATTCATTCATTAATTCATATCAAATTATTCATTGAGCTTTTTTATTGTCTTATACTATTAAATATTTCTAATCTTAATTAAATTCACTTCATTTAAATTAAATTATTTTTGTTTTCATTTTATTGATTTTTATTTTAAATAAATTTTTTTTCAAACTACAGCTTCTCATTGTTTGAATTTCGTATCAATTGATAGAGACTTTTAAAGATAAATATTTTGTAAATTCTGTTGTAATTGATTTAATTTTAATGTAATTAATTCTTACAGGGACTTTCAATGTTTTACGTTTACTCCTGTCTTGTAAACACGATTATTTGGTCCTTCATTGGTCTGTCTCATGGTGGGTCAGGTGATTGTTTAACTATGACAATGGTGTTAAATTGCATGATTACAACATTCAAATTAACTGATTAATTGATAGATTATTCTTACAATAACTGAAAAACTGCAATGCAACTACCACTCAAAAACTTTCTAGGTTTTTAAACAAAGTGAGTAAACACTGACGGCAACAAGTTTCCCTTTAAAAAAAAAAAAAAAATGCAAGCTGAAATTAAACTGAGAAGCTACGTAAACTCACAGGAGGAAAATGTAAGATCTGCTCTCGTAATCGGCTTGACACTGTTGCATCACAAACTTTCTGCTCCAGCGAGCGAGTTGGCAGCATGAGAGAGACAATCAATGTCACATTAATAGACAGAAGAAGGTTAAAAAAATATAAAGCTCATGTCGTTAGAAATGAAAGAAAATAAATAAAGTTATAGGTAGTGATCTGCTGTGAGTATGTGTTGCCATACACTCACACATAATTATTTATGCACCTGCTGAGTTTTTGTTTTTTTTTCTATTGGCTGGTGATTTCAACCTCAGATCAGTCTAATGCATTTAACTCATCACAAAAAGTGCTCTTTTTCTTTTACCCCGACAAAAAATTTGAAAAAAACCCCAGTAAGATTATAACACTCGGCGCTGCTGATATTTTCTTTATTCTCTTTGATGTGCCTGTAATGTATTATTACTGCTGTTGCCATGGAGATGAGGAGAGAAGGTGTTATCCCTGCAGTCTGAGACTGAACTCCACGATATGAAACAGTCAAAGTCCAAAAGAAAGAAGAGAAAAATAGATTTACATGCTAAATAATAATAATAACGTAAAAAAAAAAAAAAAAAGACTTTTATCAGACTGTGTGCCACAAACCCTTCTGACATTATGAGGACAACTTCTGAGAGAATGAGACGAGGTTGCTGCTCAGTTCTGGAAACACTTTGAAAGATTCACAGCAGCACGAGTTCAGTTCGGTCTCCTGCCAGAAACTTTTTGTTCTCATATCAACCTTCTCTTGTGACGATGGGAATAAAACCTGTCGTCATCATGAATATTGTTCAGTCTAAATTTAGAATATGTTGAATGTCTGAGTTTTTCTTTTTATAGATTACATTTTGGGGATTTCCTTCAATAAAGATTATCAATATAAACTGTGGACATCCATTCATCTATCCATTGATCATCCCATCCATCACTAAAACAATGAATTTCACTGGGAATTCGCAAAAGATTAATTAACATCTATACACATGTGAATTCAGTGACAGTCAATTTAATGCTTTTTTTTTTTGCTCACGTCTGATGACGGAATGATTGCTGGACTGTAGCGAGACCACACATTTCTCATTTATGTCTTCATAAGCATCCAAAATGTGTTGTTAAAACTATCTGCAGCACATTTCATGCCCAAAATAACCCATGTGAACTCCAGTTAAATTTTGATTTAAATTTTGTGCAAGTGCAACCGAGCACCAATTAAATGTGAGTCCACATGATACTTATTGTTAATATGCATATTTTTGCAATAGTTGCATGTATGTATGTATGTATGTATGTATGTATGGTTAACATGCTTCCTTCCGTTTTGTAAGTGAATTTCAAACAACCTTCTGTGCACTGAGCCACAGTATGACTTTTTGCTGTTAAATAACAGCTACTAATTTTAGTGCTTTTCCCAAACCAGATGTAATGGGATTATGTAACAGCAAAGTGATCTGTGAAGCGACATCTAGACTATGATGGAAACTGAGTGATAAACTGTAAAAGGACAATTACATGCAATGATTTTGTATATCCAGGCTGTGGAGGAAAGTTCATGGCTTCACGCAGCCTCTTTACAGCCTGAACTGCTTTGTATCTTTCAGTCTGGATATTTTGAGTGTTTTTATATTTAATCACTGTGAGCAAGTCCACTGTCATTCAGATAAACTGTCTCTGGCACAGATGTGTTCGGCACAGTGAAGTGCTCTGCTCAGTGACATTACACAAAACGCAGCCTTGATGATGGGTGATTTTTAAAGGCCTTCAATATTCATGATTGATGTATGCAGAAGTAGATGTTGGGCTCGCACAACGCTGAAGGTCAGCCAACATGAAAATGTCCCGTTTTCCAAAGAGCTCCTTTGATGTAACGAATCTCCAGAGAAGAATGTGTGGACTGGAAAGACCAGCTTGGTGTCATGTGCACTAAACTGGGATGATTCATTATTCTAGTATCTTAATGTTAATGTCATATGTCAAGTGCAACTGCATCTCATACATTAGGAAAAATGAACAAAAAACTAAAATATAACTGCAATATTACAATAAAAAACAAGATCATTTTTAATTAAATGGTTGCAATAACTTCTGATTTTTTTCAAATGTGCATGTATTTACACATATGCTTCTTTTTCGCTTCTTTACATTAAAACATTATTACGATTCTTATTGGTCAAATTGATTTATATTTAACAATCTGATGGTTGATTTGCTCCTGGAGCATATGCATGTATATATGTATCGAAAATATCACCACCTTCTCTTATTGATTTGTTCACTTATTTACATAACTATATGATATTTTTTTTTAGCATTTTATATTATTGTTGCCATTAATATTTACTTATCTTGTTATTCTTTTACTACCTGAGTAGTGTGTTTTCTCTGAATCCCTGTACAAAAAAGGACTATTCACCCCTACCTGTCAAAACAATGTATGGACATTGAGAGGATTTAAAAACTCACACATTTATTAGGGAGAGTGAAGATGCGCTGTACGGTCAACTGTTAAAAATAAATATTATACCTTATAAAATTTGAATGGCAGTGAAATAAAAGAATGTGACTGATGCAGAGCAGGAGCAACAGCTTATAAAAACTGTGCTCTTCATAATGGGATGTTTAATATTCAGCAGAGCTGAGTTAGACTAATGGCTCTGCCCTCTACAGTTTTTTTTACTTGTTCTTTTGGCCTCTAAGTAAATTTAACATACCACCTGCTTTTTACAATAAATATGTCTCTTTTTTTTAAAAAACTTAACTCCTGGGGGGTTATTTTTATTTTTCATTTTTTTTACCCACGAGTCATGCAGCATCGGTTTGTGAAAACACTCCATAGAAATGTCAGGGCTGCATGAATCATGAGTGATTATTAAACTTTAATATAAAATGGAGAAAGAACAAGAGCATTGTGAATGTTCAGAATGAAACTCTGTTCCTTCTCTTCCCGACACTTTTACTATCACCTTCAGCGCTCCCCTTATTTCTCCATGAAATGTCCTTTTATCCAACAGGCAGTTTTTGAAGTTTTCTGCCTTTTTGGTTTTTTTTTTTTCTTTTTCTCTATTTGTACCTCTGGCTGTTTTGCTCTAGTGGATCAGAGAGTCGACTCAACTTTCCTCCAGAACATCAATAGCCAGCAACACGCAGGATCACATTCTCTGAATGTTTGATGTGGGACTGGTGTTGTTTTACATTATGTAAAGTTCTCTTATTCTGTAATCTAATTCTGGGCTTCGGCCCCATTATGTGTGTGACTGTGCATCCACTCTGGACCACCAGAGTTTCTCTGCAGTTCTAATGAATCTGCTCAAGTAACTACTTTCGGGACGCATTATAACAGACTGTTAGACCTCACCAGACGTGAGTCTTTTCACTCTACGAGCTGCTGATGGCTAGTTTGTGCTGTTCCTGTTCTCGAGCTGTGAAGCCTCCACATTTCTTGTCTTTTTTCTGACTTTCATTTCATCATTATACTAGTGGTGCTGCACTGGTTGTGTTCTCCCTTTTCCTCCTCCAGTCAAATCTGTCTCGCCTAGCCTTGTATGCTATTACAATATATAGATATTGTTTGTGCAGCTTGCACTGTTTAGCATTAAAAAAAACAAAACAACAGAGAGACATCAGATCACCTGTTGCTCAGACGTAAGCTTGAGAAAATATGAAACGGAAGCGATTTTTAAAGAAAACTGAGGAAAAATGCATGAAAATATGGTTCAACAAAAAAATGCATGTACAGTATGTTCTTGTTGTCTCAAGCTATGCACGTGAAATACACTGCAGACATGAAAAAACAGGTCGAGTAACTGCATACTGGACTTCACGAAATTATTTCTACATCACACTCTGATGTTCTCAATCAGAGAGAGGCCTGGAGCAGTACAGCGTGCCTCTCGAGAGCTTTGAGTGTGAAAGTACAGTAAACAGGAAATTAGGTGGCAAATGAGGTGTGATATGGAGCACAACAAGATGATGATGCTTTTAGTTAATGGGAAAAACAAAAAGCAAAATTACATTAAAATAATGCATTAACCAGTGCCTAATTAGACGCTGCCTGCATAATTTACATTACTAACAAGCAGCATAAATACATGCAAATGAAGTTACTCACGAATAGTTCTTTTTTTTTTTTTTTTTTTTACTTTAATGAACCCCTTCTCTCTTCTCTGAGATGTTTCTAGTTTGCAGCTGCAGTCCGAAGCTTCTTTGACCACAAAGAATGAATCACTCTGCTCCTACTTGTTTGTACCATTATGTTAATGCTGAATCATTGAAATCTCTGACCAGTTGAGGGATTTGAACCATCAACCCTTCCGTTTACAAACTTGCTTCTTTGAGCACCACTGCACACACTAGAATCCTGTGATCAAACACAATACTTGATCTTGTTCAGCTCACTTTGAAGCGCAGCCATTAAAATATGAATGTAGTTGCAAGTTAGTTTCTACAACCTTTAATTAAGAGAGTTTTTTTTTTTTTTTTACAGCTTAATGTTTTACTTATATCAGTTTGGGTTTTCTCAATATTATCCTCTGTAATGATATCTATCATAAAGTGGACTTTTCAGGCATAAACAGAGCCGAGTCTGTTTAATGTTCAGGTTCTCAACTTCCCACTTCAGCGTGTTTAATGTTCATTTTGTCTTCTTGTCTTCAGACAGCTTTTAGTGAAACATTCTTGTACCCTGCAACGTTCTGAGAGAAGCATCTGCATTGAGAATTAATTTATTAGGATAAACTCCTCTCAGCTTTTTGTCTGATCTTGAACGCACACTAAATAGTTTAGAAACGGAAATACTGTACCTGTGTGTTCAGGCTTTAAAATGTCTTCCAGGGTGAAGGACTTACCCCTTCTGGTAGAATTACTTTGGTGTGGTGCAGTATAAGATTAACTCCTACACACTATATAAGTGAATCTCAACCTGAGGTTGTAAACATTCTTACATCTTCCTGCTCTGACACACCGGAATTTAATGAATGTGTCTTGAAGCTCTGCAGAAAGTCTTTTCATGAGCCTCTGATTACAATCTGGTGTGTTTAAGAGGAAATAGATTTCAGGATTGTCGTGTTTCTGGACCAGGAGGTTCCCACCTTGGTGGGATTATGCATCAGAATATAAAGAAGACAGATGTTTCAGTCTATTCTGTCGTTACAGTGGTCGTCAGGAAGGCTGCAACCATTGACTGTCAGCTGTAGGATTAATCACCACTTTAGATTCCCCACATACTGAATACCAGCTCAAGTCATAGTTGAATAAACCATTTGTAACCAAAAATAAGAGGCTGTTAGACATTATGGGAATGCTCATAAATCATCATTCAGGTAATTTAGGGTCCAAATAATATAAATTCATTTAAATTATGCTGCTTTCATTGTGACAATTAAAAAAAACCTGTGCAGCTTTTACCTGAGAACGACATGTCTCCGCCATCCTGCTGGATTTTACAAATCAGTGGAGAGGTTACGTGAGTTGTTTGAAGAGGAGGCGGGGATCGTTCACTTTCGGCTGGTTCCACACTCCTTACCATCAAACTTTATTCCCTCAATCCTAATATTTATGCTGACAGATATGAAGCATCACGCAAAGACATTCCATCACTGCAGAATTACACATGTAAGAAAATGTGCTGTTTTCTGGAATATGAATACTTCAATCATAAATTACATGTGCAAATATCACACCAAAAGCTGACATTTGCATTGGTTGCACATTGGTTTGGGTTTCAAAGTTATGCAATTTATTCAACATTTTATTGACTAGAGGAACAAGAGGGAAACACAGGATAGAATAACTCAAACAAATCCAGAGTTGTACTCTACATTGCCACTGGCTGAAATTTTCTTAATCACCTTTGCATTTTTCCTGACCACCTGAAGCAAAATGGGAAATCTGCTGGTGACATAACACCTAAGTTGCTGCAGAAGCCAGGGGAAATCATGTCAACACCAGCTAAACTCAGGGGACAGGCCGAGGCAGCAACTAGAGCGGCTCACAGCAGCGGAAAGATGCGGACATGGATCTCAGCCGATCTCCACTGTTGAGTTTTATGCTCCTGAAATCCCCAGAAAGGTGCGTTTTAAATGTTTGAAAAGTCCCTTCACATCCCACCGCCCACTCCTCATTACTCATGAGTTTCTCATGACCTGAGTGAAGTTTCCTGCCTGAATAAAGTCGTCTGCATTTTAAACTTGTGTTCTGTAAATGGAGAGTTTTTTTACGGACGACCTGGCGTCGTCTCACCACTTCATAATTCAACAATGAGCGGTTAGTCTACTGTTGACATCATATCCTGGTGGGATTATAACACCGGAAGGTGAGCACTGGATGTCTGGACCACATCAAGTTCAATATATGAATAGTTGACACAGACACATGAAGTCTGCTGATAAATTACATATTGGGCCAGTTTCAGGTCTGAACTCACTCAAATGACCTAATGAACAAACTGTTGTAGAAATCCAATACGAACAAGTTATTATCTTCAAGTTTTCTCCTAAAAGGTTGCCCAGAAAAAAACCTTGATATTTAGCATTTTAAACATTCATTTAATCAGTCACGCGCACTGTTTTTACGTAGAAATATATATCCTTATATTGAATTAATTATTTAATGTCCTCTTTACACAACAATATTTCAAGTAAAACAACATAATTTTTGTGTTTTTGTTTCAGAAAAGGTTTGTGTTTACACGGCACTGTAGTTTTCACGTTTGGCCACTAGTAGAGGCTGTTGTTTGTTTTTTGCGATGACACTACACACACACACACACAGTGCGGAGTACAATAAGCTACGAACATTAACAATGGTGGGTATTTCAGAAAAGTTGAGTTTTGCTCCATTTACACAGAGATGGTGTTTTCAGAGCGTTTTCAAAAGGTTTCACCTTGAAGGCCGTTTTGCAAAAGCAATATTTTCGGCACTGAGCACCGTTGACATCTAGACGGACAACCAAAACGCTACAAAAGTTTTGTTTTCACACGAAAACGTTGTCGTGTAAAGTGAAATGTTCTCAAATACAAAAATAAAAATTGATTTTCAACTTTCATTAATCGCCATTCTCGTTCATAAGGTATCTAAAACTTTTTTCTGGTGTTATCATTATTGTAACTAAAAACAAGTACTTGAGTAGATGAACCCGAAATCGCAGTAACAAAGCACAAACACATTGTCACCTTTCACATAAGATTTATCTTTCATATGCTCTTACTCTTGACTGTACTTTTATATTGTTTTTATGTACTCGTCTTCTCTGCTATTTCTTTGTTTTAAGAACATTTTAGTGTTATTTTGTCACTGTAAACGTGTTTTATGTACTGCTGCCGGGACACTCTTGCAAAAGAGATTCTTAATCTCAGTGTGGTTTCTCCTGAATAAATAAAGGTTAACAAAATAAATATTAAATAATATTTCACAGAACATGTGACGACTAAAATAAAGATGTTGAACATGAAAAGTAAGATGTGAAATAGGCGGTCGCTAGCTTACTGAAGATCCAAGTTATTAAAGCACTTCTTCAAACACACCACGAGGCCAGATGAGGGGTGTGCATGTTTAGGACTGAATGTTTGTGTCATCCTGAACTTGCCTCAACAGAAACAGCTCCAAAAGCACTTTGGATCACTTTCTGTAATCAAACAGTTCTGCAGCGGACGGCAGTATAAACAGAAACACGACTGTCATCTTAAACCAACATGTCAAAGGCTAAGTGTGTGGCCCTGGTTGTTAAAATTCTCAAATAAATGTCAAAACAAGGTGCTCAGTACTTTTTAATTTCATCCTGAGCTCCTCACAGACTGAGGGGACGTTGTGCGGCAAATACAGTATAAATAGACAAAAGCTCCGTAATGGAAAATAGCTGAGTCATTAACAATGATATGTTTTTCCAGATGCAGTGTCAGTCCTGCAAAACACAACTGGTCGCGATTAGCAACAGTGTGACAGCTGTTAGCGTTACACAGACCAATTTAAACCAGCACCGTCTCGGGCTGAATTTAAACACTGCTGAGTTTTCCACATTATCACGTAATTGGGTTTTTCAGAGATTTGCAGTTCATTAGCGGGAAAGAGGCAAAGAAGAAAGCATTGCGAAACAATTCGGTCTTTCCTCCAGCCAGCATTGCAACGTTTGTGTTTGAGGTGTGTGTGTGTATATGTGTATTTGTGCTATGGAGCTCTCGGGGTGTAGCAGTGTGTGTGTCTTCCTTACCCTTTTTGATCTTGCGGTGGAAGTTGATGGCGTCCACTGAAGCCGTGACGATGTTGGTGTTGCAGTGGCGCGCGGCCACGATGCCAGCGACCTCGTCCATCAGTTTCATGGTTACTCCTGTACCAGAGACAGTTCAAACATATTAATATAGACACCAACTTATTAGGAGGATCACGAGCTCTTTCACCAAACCTGCCTCAAGTTATCACTGTACAGATCTCTGTTTGAGCCTAATTTTAATTACTGTAACTTTATCTGGAATAATACATACTGTACTAACACTTCAAAACTTCTGACAATACAAAAGAAAGCTATCAGCATCTTTTAATGGTCCATACCAAACTCTCCATCGAATGCTCTCTCTCGTATTTATGGTCTCCTAAAGCTTCCTGAAGTGAATCTTTATCACAACACATGTATTATTTATAATGTTGCCAACAGGTCAAATATTGAATTGTGTGATCTCATTCCATTATACTCACCTTCTCACCAACATAGCACTAGGAATAAGCTGCTTCTAAAAAGGAAATACAGAAAACTATAATGTACTAGTTTCAGTATAGCCAACAGAGGTCCAAACTTATGGAATGAGTTGGAAAGCAACTTAAAACAATCAGCCACATTATCAATATTTTCAAAAAAACTGAAGAATCTACTACTGGTGAATTATACACGTGGTTTAAATCAGACTTTGTACTCGCGGTATTAAACTGCTTTCTCTCTGTTCATGGGCCAATTCAAGGTAAGAGTCAAAATAATTACTTGTATGTATGACATTGTGGAAAATAAATAATAAATATTAAATGAAATAAAAAATGTTTAAATGTGACCAGTCCGTGAAGACAGTGTGATGCCACTGAAAATGTATTTTGTCGACCATTTCTAAAATCATGCTGTTGTACCCTGGACCAGTGAACCTCGTGATATTTTTTCTCTTTAAAACCAAACAAGTCTGTAGAAATAAATGAAGTCATTAAGTTGGAGGGATTCTCAAATGCCTTTTCAGATGCTATTTTGCTGAGATGAGATCGCTGGACGTGGAAGCTAATGGGTTTCCTGATGCAATTAGAAAACTATTCACCTGAAGCTAAATTATGAATGAGTCTGTGCACCATTTCCTCAACATTAGCCCCTCGTTCAGACTCATTAGTCCTCTGTTTGTCAGCCCACTGCCAACAGAACATGTTTCAATAGTCTTTCAGTGAGCAGATATTCCTCTGATGGATCGCTGCGAATGTGTGAGGAGAATATTGCATAATTATTTATGTTACCTCAATGGTAAAGTCGATAATTCAACTTTGCTTTATAGAATTAAGGCCTGCTCGTAGTCCAGTTACTTACTGTCCCAAGAAAGTTTCCCTAAAAGAACACTAACAACAGCTATGGTTTCTTGAAATTACATTTTTTCTTTTCATGCAGTTGTGCATACAATAGCTGCTATTACACTTGAAGTATGACATCACATTATACATACTGGCTCCACACAGTAGTGATGCAATATGTAGTAAACAAACAAAATCAAAATACCTGACTGTCACTGTCATGCTGATATAGGAAATGAAAAAAAAAAATTCTGGTTAAAGTTTAACGGTGTACGTGTGTGTGTGTATGTTTGTGTACTGCTTGATTACTAACATGTAGTATTATCATGTAATGTAAAATGAACTTGGGTGTATGAAAGACGCTAAAAAATGAAAAGTTATTATTGTTATTATTGTTATTATTATCATCATCCTCAAAGTCTCACTTCCTTCTTTAATATTAGTTAAAAAAATTAAAAGGCAGTGCAGCGGTAGGTGCAGAGATAAACGTTACTGCATTGCACGTTCCTCCTGTGGTAATGAGGTAATTTTTTTTCCTAGCTTGTTAGTCCTCTGATGAACCTTTCCAGAATGTACACAGAAATTTAACCTGTGTTTCTTAGAAAAGGCTGCAGCCTCATCGGTCTGGATGATGCAGGTATAGAAGATAAGACAGATGATGATGCACAAAGCACTCATAGTACATGATCAGTTCCTTCTAGCTCAGGATGTCTAATGTTGACCAAAAACACGGTATTCTTTTATTTATATGAAGCATAGAAAATAAAACAACGCAGACCAAATTTTACATTTCTAAAGATCTTCATGGAAATCATTTCTGTTTCATAAATAAATGTGTTAATAACGTTCATCAATGACCACATGCTCAATCTCACAGTTACTTCCACTGCCCATAAAACAGATAAAAATTAGAATTCAGTGTGAGTGGAATCCAGCGAATCACGTGACTCATGAAACATTTAACAGCCACCATTTAAACCTGCTGGACGTGCATCTTTGATATAAAGAAACAGAATTTGGGTAAAGTATCATACGTAATCATTATGGTAAAATGTCCACTTCTTCACATTAAAAGTACATGATCTGAAGTGTCGTAGAAGAATTTATAAAACAGTTTATATATCACTTTGGAGCGCTCAACTCATTAGTACCATCTCAGAGTGGAGTACATTGGAGGAGCCGGCCAGTGCTCCTGCGTCTCCATGATACACAATGCATGCCCTCTTTGTGCCATTGTTCAGAGAAACTAGGACATAGTGTGTAAATTGAGTGTCTTTGATATGAGAGATACAAGGAAGAGGAAGCCATCTGCATCTCATCTCAGAAAAAATGTGTCCACATGTGATGTATCTTCACATAAAGGCAGTCAGGCCCTCTGCTAGACACTCCAGTTGCACCAGCCGCTCCCACCAAGTCGCTTCTTGTATCTCTCACGTTACACAAAATCAATAAATGTGCTTGCTGATGGCTGATTTTGCTCCCAAAGGTTCCTACCATCTGCACTGTGTGCCTCTATTTATGACAGCCAAATGTGTGGGAGTACAAACAGAATGTGCTACTTGCTCCCAAATGCAGCATTCGCTGAAAAAGTGGTCCCACTCAGTTGATTAAGAATTAACCATGCTATTACTTTGGCATCCTCTTATCTCAAATGGTTGGAAACTCACTTTCATTTTATTTTACTGATAAAACCAATATGAACAAATGCATTCTGTAAAAGCCAAACCTGATGTTTCCATTAGGAGCCACAGGATGCTTGTGTACTTAAATTTTCAGTGGATTAATTAGTCCGGCTCACACTTTGATGTGTGTGTGTGTTCAGTGTCTGCTCTTTCAAAAGAAAAAGTACGACCAGATATACTAACTTACACCAAAAGAACATCGACCAGTGAAGAGTTTTGGTTGTGATCAAGGCTGGCAGATGATTTCAGAAAGGTGACAACAGCGTGTCTGCCTTAAATCGTGCGTGCACAAGGAAACATATCAGTTCCCTCAATTAGGCAATTGACAGCTTTTTTTTTTTTCTTTTTCCCCAAAACCCATCTGCTGTAATATTTTTCACCATCTTTGCTATGTTGTCAAAATTAATGAGATCTCACCTAAGATTGAAAATTCCCCTCGAGCACAACACACAGCATGCTGCTGCTATTCAAAGCCCAAAGCGGTCATGTCTGAGCATGTAACACTTAGTGGAGGAGGATCACGACCTGAGCCAGATGATGAAATTGAATGTAAACACTGCATTACACTTAAGTGGCAAACCTTTTAACCTGGATTTGTTGAAGTGACCACAATGTTCACAACAAAAAATCTAAACTACTTTGAAAAAGCAAAAAAACAACATTTATTTATTTATTTTTTTTTTTTTTATTGGCTCCTGCAAGACCACATCTATGCCTAAAGTACCGTATTTTCCAACAACTCTGCAAAGCTCTGTGTAAACTTTGACCTTTTATTTTGGTCTTCATGTTTGTAATTGCTAATAAACAATATTGAGTAACATTTTATTCTGTTTAACACTGTTAAAAACATGCATATAATTATAATAATATTGTGCAAAGGATCAAAGGCAACTTGAACACAATGTGCCTGGTTTACTAAGATCCTGCATAAAGTGTGGCTCAGACGAACACTTTGCAATTGTCACGAGTGACTTCGCGCAACAAGAGTATTCAAATGAGAGGTCTGAAATGCATGAGGCTTGTTTACGCTGGAATCGGTATCACTTCCATTTTTGTTTGCTTGATTTCACCGTGGAACGACTGGATGCAGCGTTGAGCTCCCACAGGCACAAAATGAAACAGGATACCGAAGAAGCATCAAACATATTGGATCAGCAAACAAATCTGCAGCTAAACACTGCAGCTCGGCCAACAGCCGTTACAGATCAGCTGATAATATTGGATGATATTAAATCCCGAGACAAAGTGACCTAAGATTTTATCTGATTTAATCTTCCATTTATAAACATTAATTGAGAGAAAATTAGATTTCTTTTTTTTTTTTGTTTATCATTTTGTTTCTCTAGAGTGGGATGAGGGCTCCTATCAAAATGAAATCGTCTTTAGGAGGTCATGGAGGGTACATAAAGAAATCATAAGGGATGGAGAAAGAAAGCGCTGCTCAGAGCCAAGGCCGAATGCTAATGTGCTAAACGGCTGAAGTGGAATATTCGAGCCCCACTTTAGTCTTCTTCATTTCACTGCACTAGACGAAAACAGCTACAGGTAGTTAAAGCTTGGGCGGTTTGCAAGAATCTAATGGCACTACTGAGAGCTAACAATTTTCAAAGTGAAGCTTTCATTATTTTATCTAAAATTCAGTTGCTTCGATGTGCACTCGATTTATTTGCAATGTTCAAACAATACAGTGAAAACGAGGAGTTGAAAATACTACAGGTGCGTAAAACTACCGAGGAGAACTCGGTGACAATTGAAATACACTGCATCAATGAACTTTAACTGCAGCTCAAATATCTTTTTTTAACATGGAGTCCAACAAAGTTGTGGCATCCATAAGGAGTTCAAAAAGACATTACTGGCCCTCATTCCCAAGCTAACCGAGGGATAAAATCTCTGCAGGTGATTCTGTGTCGACCTCAGGGCCTCGTCCCAGTGGTCCATCTCCTGTGCAGGGTGATCGGGGGACAACCTAATGAGGAGCCTGAGCCCTTTCCACTGTCTTCAGTGTGGAGGAGCAGCGACTCGACTGCGTGCTCCTCCCAAATGGCCAAGCTCCTCGCCCTGTCAAAAAGCATTCCGCCCACTACCCTCTAAAAAGACTTAAAAGATGATAAAAGAATAACTTTCATCACTCTTGGATCATGGTGTTAGGATGAAGGGCTTACATAGTGTGAGGATGGAAAGAAATTATGGACTGAAGAGTAACAAGATTTGAAATTCCCCTCTGACTGCGAGAAATAACAGAGCATCTATCCAGCCTGAAGTTGAGGTTTTAAGGACAATCCTAATTCACTTTCTAAAGGTTTACCAACAGTAATAATCGTCCTCATTCCTGGAATGACGCTCCAGAAGTGAACAAAGTCTGTCATGTCTCTCTATTTCTCTGGCATGCTTCAGTTTTTGAAAAGTGTGTTGCTCCAACAAGCGAATCAGAAATCAACCCTATACAGTGTCATTGGGGTTTAGCCAATCCCAATCAAGGAGGGCCCTCCCTTTGACTCCTCACACAATTAGGCAGCTCTGCTCCGGCACAATTGCACCACGAGAAGAAGTACTTCCTCCTCTTCCCAAGATGGGCATGTGTGGGCGGAGCCAGTCCAGCTCACACAGACACAGCAGATTCTGAATGCAGCTCCTATGAGCTAATATTCAAATGGCAGAAAATCATGGAAAACTGGATTTAGGGTAATAAACTGTGAATACAATGTTTTTGGACAAACAAGACCAATGTGTAGTGTTGAAAAACTGCATGATAGGACCCCTTTTAAGCTTGCTGCCGATACCAGAACATTTCACATGATGACTTCCATTTTGGCACAAAGCAAATTAAATGGACCAGTTGAAATACAATAAAGGAACTGGAATAGCTTATAATAAGGTTGGAGATGCTATAGGAGTATACAGTATAATCTAAAAGTAGGCTACTACAACTGAACCACATGTGTGGTACCTAATAGCTTCTATTCAAAGTTCCTGGCATTGTTGTTATTTTAGAATCTGCTGCTTACATTACCTAAATACGTCCACATCACACATGTTCTATTGCATCTTGCCAGTTTATTTTCCCACCGCAAAAGAAGCAAAATGTTTATTCTCATCAGAGGTATGATGATCATGTTGGATACACAGTTTATGCAGTGCACTGAAAACCTTTAACTGAAACGTCAAGCCGAATCAAGTGGAGGGCCACGCTGTCCTTGAGGACCACAGATGCTTGTCTTTATTAATCACCACCATCAGTGGAACTGTTAATGTAACTCCTGCAAAAAAAAAAAAAAAAAAAAACCAACAACAACCAACAAACTCCTTGTACAGTCAATGTAAAAAGGTTGAAGTGAAGCTCAATGTGAGCCTGCAAATGAGGACAAGCGAGGCCAAGACCGCCCTGGGCCTGGCGTTACACATTCACAGGATGACATGGCACACCATGACTCTCCCTCGGCCCCAGGGTGGGAACACAAAAGGCAGGGGGGAGGGGAGGTGTATACGAGGAAGAGAGACAGTTCATTCTAAATGGGGGGAAAAAAGGGCAATTAGCTACCAAGTCCCTAGTGCAGCCCAGTTTGCCACGGGGCAGAATACCTCAGTGATTAGATCCCTTGTGACGATTCCCCAAAATCTTCCTGCACAACGCTGTCCACGGGCACCAGGCGAGAGAGGCACTGAAGGGAGTCTTCCAGGCAGCACTTTTCTCCCATCAACTCTGTACGCCGACTTCAGACTCTTTTAATTGGAACTGGCTCAGACACGGCGCAAAGCAGCCGCCTGATGAGAGGCGGAGGGGCTGCGAGAGCAAGAGATCTGCTCTGCCTCATCTTCTCCTACACGTTTCCATCACTTCCTGAACTTACCCGATCTTTGCACCCGGTTTACGTCCACATTTTCCTCTGTTCTTACCCTCTACCCAAATCTGCCCCCGACAGTTCCCGCCTCCTCACTGCCCCCTTTCGTCCCCTCCACACCTGCTTTAATCATGGACAGCTTCAAAAGGCTCAAACTGCCTCCTAATGAGCTGTTACTATAGAAACAGATCTTGTTAGCATTACTGCCATGCACCAACCCACCCACAACCTCTCAGAGTCCCATAAAGAGCCCCCACCC
>OMNM01038066.1:0-10494 GCA_900302745.1 Parablennius parvicornis | reverse complement strand
CCTTATTTTAAATTTTACCATTCCAGATGATTTTAACCAAACACTAGTCAGCTCCCTAACAAATCCGTATGTGGCTTCAAGTCCTGCAAATTGCGAGGGCTGTCATGGTAACAATGCTCTCCATGTGCACCGCAGGCCGGGAAAATTGCTGAGATACAATGCATATAATGGAAAAACTGTCAGATAAAGAGCTTTCAGATAAAATGTTCCTCCAGCTGTGATGGTAAAGGTCATCTGCTCCCGTGGATTACTTTTCTGAGTGTACAACTCAGGCCTCAGTAAAATGAAATAATGAAAAACAAATGTATGTCCTGTTTTTTTAATGGGTAATATTCACTTCATTTCATCTGGAAAAGCTTGTTAGCTTGGTGCTGCATAAAAACCTGGGAAGTGCATGCCCTCCATTACGTTTCTGATAACTTTCTTGGAGAGGTTAATATGATCATTTACCTGTCAAAATACAGTATGAAAATATTGACATAATCTTTCAAGCTAGATTTGATTATTAAGTGAAACGACAGCAACGGGATCTTTCAATTTTACCTTTAAATGTAAATATATATAGGCTGAAATGTCCTGTGATTGACTGACTGTCTGCTGCCTGATAAAGGAGGTGTGAGATGAATTCAGGGTCTTTAAAGCTCCTGACCAACTCATGTGCAGGTTCAAAGCAGTTAAATTTACTTTACTAACAAACTGAACTGCAGTGTGTTAGTGCCGCCTCTGTTTGATCATTTAATGTTGATTTCTTCTACAGCTGTCAAGCTTATTTCATATAGAACTAAATTTGTTCTTGAGTGGGTGGGGCCAGTGACATTGTAGAATATAGACAAAGATGTACGTTGCGAGAAAAAGGCTATGATAAATTGAACCTGAACAAGTAGACGTTTTTGAAGGAAAAGAAGCAAAATATATTGCCATTAATTTTCATTTCCAAGTTAAAATAATTGTTTTCTGTTGGCAACCCTGATATCAACCCCTGGTCAGTCACGAGGTGTGTCCTATATTGAAGTTAAAACTTTGCTTTTGCACTTCTAGCCACACTTGATGGTCATGTCATTGGCACCATGTATTTTTTTTGTTCAAAGACAATTGAAGTAAAACATGCACTGACTTTGAAATGTGAAAAGTTTCCAGCATGTTTTCAATATGAACAGAGTTGCTGTTTGATGAACGACACTATCGAGGGGATCCAGACCCACTTTTTAGGGCTTAGAGTACACAAACAGCTAACGTCTTGTGGAATGTGTCCATGTCGACTGAATACACAAACATAGATTCTCACACACCTTGCTACAGCAGCCTGTGGATTTCTGGTGTGCCGAATCAATTTGAGGCAGCTCGTTAAAGTTTGTGTTTTCTATCTTACATTGATTGTATGTCAGAGTTTCAACCCAGTCTGTCTACAGGTATTGGCTGGTTTGCACATGGTGAAGTTGCTCGGCTGTGTTTCATTAAGGTTCTTTTGACTCTCTGTTGTGGCAAGATATTGAAGGATACTCACTCATTTAAATTTACTGAATTAAATTTAATGAACTCCTTTATTTTCAAGTCAATCCAACTTCTGTACTGCTTCATTCTCAAATGTATGTTTTTGGACGGTGGGAGAAAAGTAGAACACACTGAGAAAATGCAGACATTCGAAGGGAAAACTGCATAAAAAAGGCTCAGTTCCTGGACTTGGACTCAGGATATACTGTCTGTCAGGTGGTAAAGCACTACTACTACTACTCTTTTGCAGAATATTACGCTGTTGTTGTGAGAAATTGAGAAAATTGACAAAAACTGTTTGTTTTTGTTTTTCAGAAAAAGAAATGTGATTTTATATTTCAAGTGATAATGAAGAAATAAACTAATCTGAAAGTTATTTTCTTTGATGCCGTTTCAAATTACATGATGGCAGCAGCATAATCCGTTCATTTTTGTGCATGTAATCTTTTTTTTTCCCAAATGTTTCAATACATTACACTGCATTTTAATGACTTTAAATCCATAAATATTGGAATCATCTAAAGTGAGAAGGATGCCAATGTTGTGGTGTGGAAATTAATGTCGGCAAACTCACTGATGCATGTGTCATCCGCAGGGTGTATTTATTTCATCGGTATAGCTTGGTGAAAGTTAGATTGCTGAAATTTGTTTCGATCAAAACTATACCACCCTCATTCAGGATGTTGTGTTCATGACCATTTTCAGAGGTTAGAAAGTTCAGCTTTCCCAGAGACCGACTGCTTCGGTGGGAGTTTCAGTCAAAAGACTAGGCAGCATTTGTTTCCTCCATGAGAACATTGTTTTTGTCAACAATGATCTCTGATGTCAATGTCAGGGGTGGCCTGAAACACTCAAATCCTTTGCTTCCTACTTCAAATAGTTTCTTATAAGTTCTGAGACAAGCATTAAAAAAAAAAAAAAAAAAACGTTTACAAAAACGTAAATTCAACTTCTTGGGTAAAAGAAAAGTTAAGATTTTTTAAATGTACTTGAGTATATACTATATATACTATTGTAATACAGTACTCCGTTTATCTAGCTGGATACACTAGCTTCATCATTAGTGAAGATATAGACCAGGATTGTATAATTATAAAATAGTTTTGAGTCTCGATTCAGCTGCACAGGCCTCAACAACTCCAAACTTTCTATTAGTTTTGCTTTTCGGTCGGTTTTCGAATGATGAGTCACCACAGAATGTTCTTCAAGGTGTGTCTATATTTCAGTACTTGTAATAGGGACAGAGCAACCAATATCCCAGTGTTTCTATCTGAGCTGTACCTTCAGCCATCAGTTATAATAATGGGTAGAAAGAGAGTGGTCATGTGACCTATAATGACATCCATTTGTCTTCACAAGTATTTTGTGAGTCTGTGGTTCTTTCTTTCGCTATCTTGCATTTTTGGTGCCTTATTGGTGTGGGTTTTTTTTAATTTTTTGATATGGTTAAAACAATCTCAGTGATTACTAAAATGTTGTTTCCTCTATGGTTACATTAATTTTCCTGTCTTCAAGTTTCTTCTCATGCCTTGTCAAGTCTCCACCTGGGTGGCTGATTCAGTCTTTTATTTCCTAATCAATGCTAGTTTCGAATGAGAGAAGGCTGCCAGGGGAAGTGATCCACACACACTCACGCACAGTTGTGTGTATACTTCAGGGGACACTACCCCTGCTTACAATCCTGCTACCCTTAACCATAACCAGTACTTTCCTCCTCATACTTTTAAATCATTTCTGCTCGTTTCAGATTTGGAGATTTGCATTTTGTCTCCATAATGCATCCCTGCAGACGGATGCAAGTCCTTACAACTTTAGCAACACCTGAAGCGCAACGCATACACACTCAGACACCCAAAGGTCGATCGCACCATCTCCAGCGGACATTTCCCTGTCTCGCTGGATTCCTCGGCCTCAGACGCCGACATGTTTATATACCCACCGAGCACAGAACCGAGCAAAGGACAGATAATATAAAGCCCGCGTGATGGATGCTCTCTGCTCACACACTCGTTCCCATGATCTACCATGTCACACATCCTGTACTGAATCTATGCACCACGACCATTTTATGGGCCCACGTCTGTATTTCCTCTCATTTCACTTGCACGCATGCATACACAACATATGTCGGAAGTGAAAAATGAAATAGACACAAACATGAATCAGAATGCACACTACTGTGACTCACAAGCCCATGACTTCTTTAGAAATACACAATTCAATGCAACGAAACCGCAGAAACATAACAAGCTATTTTTTTTTTTCATTTTAATCCCTTTTGTGGCCGTTTTAATCAGAGTGATGTCCACCTGTGGCAATCAACAGCTGTTTCCATGGAAACAAGCCGTACACTTCTTCAGAGCATCAGAGGAGGAGGAGGAGGAGGAGGAGAAGGAGAAGGAGGGCGGCGTGAGAGGAAGAGGGAGCATGAGACGACGAGGGGAGGAGGTAAATTATTGAAGAGTTGAGACAATGAGAAAAGTTTAAATGAAAACAAAAAAACATTTATTGATAAACCAAATTGATACTAGAATAATGAACATAATCAGGAGAGAGAAAAAAACGCCTGAATAATCCTGGCGTGTTGCTCACAAAAGTTGAGACAGGAGCTACGAAAGACATGAACAGTAAAAATAAAAAATAAACCCCTCTGAATGAGCATTGATTCAAAACGAACAAATATTCAGGAATAATGAAATGTCTCCATTTCAACGTCTCTTCCGTGATCAATTTGAGTTATGAGAACTGCATCAGTAAGTTTTCAGCTCTGGGCTGAAATGCAGGAGGGAGAAGAAGAAAGAACAGCCAGGGATTGGACATCGTGATGAGCATGAGCCAAAGCTTCTGATCTGGTCTCGCCTTCTCCACCATTACAATCTATCTGGCTTTTTTCTTCTGCATATACAGTAGCTGATCTCCACCACAGATGTCTGCAGTTTGAAGAACAGCTGCGGAGGCCTCGACCTTTCAACATCTGGAGCTGTAAACATTTTGCGCATTTAGAAGAATTGTTTTTACCCCTAAGCAGGCGCGTCTCTTTTCCCATGGGCGAGCAGCATACGTGCAATTAAGTACCTAATCCAATGCCCGTAACCAAGTCACAACAGAAAGAAATAACCACGTCTCACTTTATATATATCATTATTTAGTTATACACTGCTATTTAGCATTTAGCTTTATTGTTTTTATCCTATTTATTATTACTCTGTGTGGAGCAACGCTGTCAAAAATCAACCCCCTGGGATTAATAAAGCATTTCTATTCTATACGTTTGTATTTCGCAACTGATGCTCAGTTTATTCTGGATCATCACACTCCTCAGGGAGTCATCTGTTTCAGTGAGGTCTGCTCCTAAATATAAAAGCCTTTTTCCATCCAATACAAAAACCTGACATGCCATTTAGGACTTTCGATGCAAAATAAATAGAAAAACAAACAAACAAACAGCGTTACACTGACGACAGTCCCATCAGAAGCTATGTCTGGATGTGGGGTCACATTTTGTATCAGTATGAACTTGGAGGTTTATTTTAATGAGAACAAAAGCTTTGACATCAATCCTCCTAATGTCTTTTGCACGTGATTTAGGCCTCCTCAGGTTGATGATACAGCGAGGCTGCCATGTCGAAGTCTGTTTACTTTTCTCCGAGAGATAGAGAGATAGAGAGAGACAGAGAGAGACAGAGAGAGAGACAGAGAGAGAGAGAGACAGAGAGAGAGACCTGAGAACTGTTTGACCTGACTCGTTATGTAAACAGAATACATATAAGTGTAGTGAAAGCTACAGCAGCAAACGACAGGGAGCGCAGCCTAATGAGCGGCGGCATGTACAGAGCAAGTCAGCGGCGCACGCGGATCCTAAGTGACCCGTACGCATGCTCAACGTTTGATTTTTAATTGGACACATTTCTAGGCGAGCTCGCCAAATTAAACAGGCAACTGCAACACGTGTGGGGCTTTATCTGTCTCACCTCACTGTCTCTTGTCTCCCCCTTCATTCCCTCCTCTTTCTCGGCCAGCGTCACTGATCTTTTTCTTTGCTATATGACGTCTCTTTGATGGCCTCTTTATATAGCTGACCTCAATAGAAATGGCAGTATGAGGCGGGAACATCCAGCCAGAAACAATATACCTTGACTGATTAAAAGCATCTGGCCTGTGCTGATAACACAAGTTTTTAGGAGCAGCTTTTTTTTTTCTTTTTTTTTTCCTAATGAGTTTTGGACATCAAATTTGTGGTTAAACCGTCAAATCTGGATATGCACTCATTTTGTGAATCGTTTTTGCCTTAATCTCAAGTTCTTTTCTTTATTGTTTTGTAAGTAAATCTGTTTTTTGTTTTTTTTTGGTAATCTGGATCAAATCCAGGACAAAACAGCGCACAGAGAAACAACTGAAGCTCAACTGACAGCTTTTTACAAGCATACTGTATTCAGGTGTTTAAACTCATGTAAATGCTTCCAGAGAGTGACTCTTTCTTTGCGAGGAACTCATAGAACTGCATGAACTATCAGACATATGCCTCAGATGTGGAATTGAAATAGACTCTGTTTCTGTGTACTTGGCTCTGTGGAAAGGCGAGGATGACATTTTGCATGACATTTGCTGAAATTATAAAAATTGCCATCCTATTAAATCCACAATTTTGTTTACTACCAATTATTCAACATCCAAACAAGGTTTTACTGCAACTGCATTATGTGTGGCTGAGAAATTCAAAGCATTGATATAGAGGTCTGACTCTTCTCCTTCTACTAATAAATGTAGAAATGAACCGTTATTCTTTATAGATTAAAAACATAATTGTCAGAAGGAATATGAAATATTCTTAAAGGTTGTACACATTTATTTACATAATATGGACATAAAGGTGTCAAAGCAACATATAGATGTTATATACTGTGGCACCGTACTGTACTTACTGTACATGCATGTTATGTCATGAGCCCTTTTTTGTCCACTTTTTTGAATTTATATGCAGTTGAATGGGAGTGTATTCATTTGTGTGTTCATTTGTTTGAGTAACTTGTAGTTTGCCAGATTTGAAAGCTAAATTGGATGGATGGATGGATAAACTAACTCAAGAACCAGACAATTGAAACACAGTTTGCTGCACATCAGTGAAAAGAGCATTTCCATTATAAATTTCAGGTTGCAAAGACATGAAATCTTCGACTCCTTGTTCCAGCCATTTATTATCCTCTTTCTCCTCATCATTCTGTTCTTTCCCCATTACGGCCACGCTGGAGACAGCCGAGCGCTGTCATGCAGGCAACGTCGAGCTGCAACACACCCGAGCAGCTACTTAAGCAACGCAGCACGGAAATAGAGAAAAGTGTCTCATTACAAGAGTTCAATGACACAGATGGAAGATTTTAACTCTCACTGTGAAGGGTTTATAATCCTAGTTTATTACCTCCGCCAAGGAGGTTATGTTTTTGTCAGGGTTTGTCTGTTTGTTAGCAGGATTCCGCAAAAACTCCTGACGGGATCTTCCTAAAATAAATTCAGAAGATGTGTCTTGACCCAACTTGGATTCCATTAAATTTTGAGAGTGATCCGGAAAACCATGCGGAGACATAAAAATATCAAAGATCCTGTTTTTCCCCCTTTACTTATCATTGAGTCATTTTCAAAAAATCATATCTCTTGGAGATCATATCTGATTGACTTGTAATAATTCGCTGATCTGTAGGATGGTCATATCTAGTAGGGCGCAAAAGTTAATCTGGATCAGATCCAGAATAAGGTCAGGAAACATTCTGGAAGTTAAACGTTGAAAACCTCATTTACGAGTTTCAAAAATCTTAACTCATAGAATTTTGTTTCGATTGTCTTGAAATTTGTATATTTGGAGGCTCATTGCCCTGAATTGTGCCAAATTTTATCTGGATCCGACCCAGATTAACGATATGGCGGCATTTTGAAGTTGGGAAAGTTTAACATTGGAAACACTATTTGAATCATATAAAGTGTCATAAATCTGTGTAATTAACGTGGATTACATTGATATTTGGAGGGATTATGTATCTTAGTACCCTCTAAAATCGTGTAAATCACAAATATAGGGGGAAACAAGGCGCTTGGCAGAGGTCTGCCCTCTCTGAGTGCTTTTCTAATTTAGATACTGTGAACATACATTTAGCAAAAATTTTGATGTAGTTTCTGCTTTTCTTTGCCTCTATTTCAATTACATCTGTTTTCTTCTCTCCTTTATATGTATATTTCTCCCCTTCCGTCCCTTCCTTTGTGCTCCTTTATGTTTTGTACTATAGACGAATTTGTTTCATCTTCTTCTCGCAGGATTTCCATACTGTACTGGATGTTAAGGCCCGTTCCTGCCTTGAATACTAAACAGCTTTATCCTTCTTATGAGCTCCTTTGTTTCACACACGTGTGCGAGAACAACGGGGTAGTCTGATAGATACTGCAGACTAGTGGCAGAGAGTGATTTAGGAACACTGGGCTCTGAAACGACTTGTCAGCAGCCGTTAGCGCCAGATCAATCTCACAGTGTGGTGTGAACTTTCAACAAAACTCAGAGGAGTTACAAAACTTCAATTTCCTCTGAGTGACATTAAGTAGATACTTGATTCTTGCATCGAGTCCAACGCTTTGCTTAACACGCATCATTTATGTTCACATCAGATTTTACAGTCTTCACTAACATGGACCCTCAAGAATCACCAAACAGGTCGGTCTTATTTCACTGGTATTAAACTGTTTTTAGATTTCATTTCTTAAATATTCACTTTAAATTGTGCTCTGAGTTTTTGCCGCAACAAAGCTGCATTGTTACTCGTGGTTCCAGTAAAGGACATTTCTACATTTCTACAGACCCTGATCAATTAAAAATACACAATTTATTCTATTCACATATTTAAGTTGTTGAAAAGACTATTTGAGCATTTAAACGGCAAGCAGCCGTTTCAATGAACTATTTCCAATTCAATCCATGTGTGACTCATGATATATTAAGTGGTGAAATGATGACACGTGATGAGAGTTTAATAACCTGCAGACTTGAACAAGTTTCTCTCAATCACAGAGACATGCAGTTCTGATTCAATGAATTAGATGATTTACTTTTTTTTGTAATTGAACAGATGGAGACAATTTAGATTCTCCAGTGAGAAGAATGTGGGAGGAAACCAGAGCACCTGGAGGAATCTCATCCTGACAGCAGGTTTGAGACCAGTTTGATGACGACGAGGTTTCTATCTTTGCTCAGCTCGGGTCTCAGCGTTTTGTTGTGTCTGCTACTGTTAAGGAATTTATTTTAAATAAATCTGTTTTCTTGGAAGTGTTTATATGTTCCTTGGTGACTTGAACGGATTGGAGCCTATTGCTGGTGTAGGTGTGAGGAAGAATTACACACATACAATCGAGGTGAAATTTCAGACAAAAAGTCAAATTCGTAGTCATTTTTAAATTGTACGTATTCCCAGTTTGCCAGTTGGAGGGGAATTATATAAAGATTTATCAGATATTTTCCCAGTAGAAGCTTCTAGGAGTCCTCCATTTTATTGGTATTGATCCCAACAACCATTAACACTACAGTTAATTGTAAAATACAGGGAGTTGTAGAATTTACCCAAAAAATTACTACTCAACATTTGGCAAATCATGTGCAATGTTTGGGTTTAGATTTAACCAAGTCACTTTAAGTATCACTAAATGAGCTTAATGACAGACGATTCCTTGAATTTAATATACTTGGGGTTGGTTTTTTTTCAACCTGCAGGCATTAATCATTGTGTTGGGTGAAGAACAATTTTATCGTTCCTGGGTGAAAACTAACAAGCAAAGAGAACAAATATAGACCGCGGGGTTCAGCCCTCTGTCCTCCCAGCAGAACCATTAATACATGCAAATGTAAGAAAACATATGTGCTATTCTCATGGTCAAGAGGGAGTATGAATGTTGATTATTCCAATTGTTGTGATATTTCATAAATACACAAGGGAGATGCTTTTGATGATGCAAAGAGGAAACACGGAGGAACATGAGAAAGAAAAGATACTGCATGTTTGGGTATAAATAAATGGAATAATCAGTTATTTGTGCAATTAATGTAAAGCCTCTAACATCCATCATCAACAACTGTAAATGGTCTGCTTTTAACAATTGTTCTTATTTTGTATTTAAAGGAAATGTACGACATGTTATGAGGCAAACTGCTTTACTTTGACGTAAATTTACATCCTCAGATACATTTGATGCGACAAGTCCATTATGCTGGTGAAGTAGCTTTAATCTTTATGCAGAGGGTTTTTTTTTTTTAACTCCCTGGTTGCACAAACTAATTCAGCAGTAGTAGACCAGCGAGAGATACATCCCACAATGTCTTCGATTAATCTCAAAATGAACAATCAAAAAGGAATGAAGGAGTCGTGTTCAGTGAGAAGTGGAATCGCATCCACTGATGTCACCAAATCACTTCAAGTCTTTTTTCTGAACACTTACTTCACCTTTAAAAGTCTAATTGAAGAGTTTCATTTACCACATGGCAGAAACAATCACGGATTTCCACTTCAAACTGGTTTGTAGCAGCGAGCATATTGACTTTCTTCAGCAGGTGAGTCTTTTTTCATAGAATTGTTTCTGATAATATTGCAGTTTTATTTTGATGGATGGAAGAAATGATAAGATTTGACTGTAAAGG
This sequence comes from Parablennius parvicornis, assembly GCA_900302745.1. Taxonomy (NCBI): domain Eukaryota; kingdom Metazoa; phylum Chordata; class Actinopteri; order Blenniiformes; family Blenniidae; genus Parablennius; species Parablennius parvicornis. The sequence goes on along the minus strand of OMNM01038066.1, from coordinate 338 downwards.
TGAAGTCCTGTTAATCCTAATCTTCATTGTGATTTGACAGTGTGAGTGTCCCATTGTATTTCCCCAGTTTTCTCATAAAAAAAACATTGAACAAAACTAAAACTTTCCATCACCAGTTCCCTGTGTGACCTACTGAACAAACAGCACAGAAATAGACTCACCTCCATGAACGTAGTCGTGCAGCGTGCAGTCTGAAGGCCCCACCAAATGGATCAGACTGGACTGGCTGAAGCCGACCGTGTGCTCTTCTGCAATACACAGGCACACGCGCTGTCAAAATAAAACTAAAACCGACAAGACAAAAAAAAAAAAAAAAAAAAAAAAAAAAGGTAAACACC
>OMNM01038063.1:0-16944 GCA_900302745.1 Parablennius parvicornis | reverse complement strand
TGGGGGAGAGAGAGAGAGAGAGAGAGAGTGATAGAGAGAGAGAGAGAGAGAGAGAGAGAGAGAGAGGGAGAGGGAATGAGCTACAGTGGGCTGTAGCCTGGAGGGGCATTGTCATGCCTGTCCGTGTGTTGGTGAGGATTCTGCGCTTGTCAGAGTCTCCTTTTGTGACAAATTGCAATGTTTTGTTCTGCCATTTTTAAACTGCCAAGCACAGGGAACCTTTTCAGGCTGCTGTTCAAGCCATCATGGACACATGAAATATTTTTCCTTTTTTTTTTTTCTTTTCTTTGCAAACTGGAGTGTCTTACTTACTGTCTTTTTTGGGGGGAATATCACCTTGATATTCAATTCACCTCGTCGTGGGCACAGCAGCTCGGATCATCGTTACTTCCAGAAAGGGTTTAGTGTTGTCTGAGGTAAGACTTTGCTTCCTATCTTCACTGTTTGAACCTTTTTTTTCAGGAGACCTGGTGGAAATAGTTTGGATTGTATGAGGCAAGCATCAGGTACTGAAACTTTTCCCCCGAAGGCGATGTTGATCCACTGTTTATCACCAAACATCACTAAGTCACATATTTTTCGAAAGCAGATTAGCAGACTTGCAGGAGAAAAAGCGTCTCATTTCATATTTTGTTCTCTCGATACCACAATATGCAAATAAGACGTTATGTCATCTGATTGCATTCATTACTCTTCCACAGATGATCTTTGTTCGGGAACCCCCGCTGCGTTAACAATTGAATTGATTGCATTTAATCAGAGCACTTTTGAATTAATTATGGAAACAGAGAATGTCACATCACTTGTAATTAAACAGTGGATAGCTTGTTGACTAAATGAAGAAGATAGCAATGCTTATTCTGCTCATTACACTGGTGTGTGCAGTAATCCAGTATATTAGCGTGTCTGCGGAGGTTGTCTGGAAATCTGATTGCACAGAAAGTGAAATGTGAGTTTGCAGTTTCCGCTCTTTATTGAACCCTCCCAGAGAGCTGTCAGCTGTTGCACAGTTGTTCCTTCACTTTTAAGAAACATTCATTTACTGTCCCCATTATTCTCTTTTAGCGGCATGCATAATGTCCCCGGCGAAACCGCTGTGGTGGCTGTTGTCGTTATAATAAACTGTTTATTCACTCAATGTGTTTATTCTCAAGTGGAAATGCATATTGCATTGGTTGGTATGGAAGCAGTGTACATATACCGCATATTTTACAGGATTTTCCATCTCTGTTGAGTCTTATTAAACATTGTATTATTTATATGAAATACAAACAGTGACTGTTGATACAAAAAGCATTGCAGAATGAATTTCATTGGGGTCTGGGTTGTTATACAGTTGTTGAATATATTTTTTTCATATTAAAACTGAAACATGTCTTTTTGAACCAAAATACCCTGTTTGTCCACCAGATCACCAAATCTAAACGCATAAACTTCTAAAAACGACATGCATCCATTATTAATCTGAAATCACCAATTAACATGAGGCTTGTTTAAAAAAAAGAAAAAGAAAGAAAAAAAAGCAGCACAAACACTTCCAGAGCTGCTAGTGTAGCTTTTATTTTGTAAAAAAAAAAAAAAAAATCAATTTAATGAGGAAACATATTTATCTAAAAGCACATAACTGAACATACATACATACATTTTGATTCGGGGCCACATACAGTCCAGCTTCATCTTGAGTGGGCCAGAACAATAAAACATTGTTATAGTAACCTTTAAATTTACACTTGAAAGTTTTTCTTTGCTGTGGCGCATAGTACGTGTGAAGAAACTGTGTATTTTTACCAGATCAAACAATTAGTAATGAAAATGACCACAATCTCAACTTAAAGTCAATTTTAATGAAACATTCTGGTAGAAATTTACAGTGAAACTCCTATAAATCCTATAAAACCGTCTTGCTTGGTGGTTTGTGGGGCTGGATTGGAGCCTTTTGGATCTGGTTTTGCCCCACGGGCCTTATGTTTGACTCTCCTGGTGTATTAAAGTGAAAGTGAAACTTAAGAGGAGGCTGCAATTATTCAGATCTCAAAATCAATATCCAGACACCACCCCAATGACCAATTATTCGAATAATCTATCCAGCCCAAGTATTTCAGCATTTTTAGTGTCGCTCATCTTGAAATTTGCCCCTAAAACCTTGACTGTCTGCACAATAAGGTGTGTTAACAGTTAAATACGTGTCCGAGCATGCTGCGTTGTCTGCTCAATACAGGGTGTCCACTCTTTTTGGGTATGTTTGTCAGAGGTTCTACTGTACATCAAAGTAAAAATCAATAAAACCTCTTAAAGTCCAGGTCAGACAGAATCTCCTCATGATGACTTTTAATCACAAGGATGGTTTCCTCTTAATATACGAGTAAATACTTCCGCGTCATCTTCATCTAACAGCTACTTCGGCTCTCGATCATTTGCTCCTTCAATCGGTCCTTTTCAGTCGACAGCTCGGTTGAAGCCTCAGAGACTTTATTTATAGATGCTTTGGATGGAGATTGTGTCGTTTGTGTGAGCTTGAGCAGTTTACTGATGAAGAAATCCATGAAATTACCTCCACTTTGGATCAACAGAGATCGTCATAACTTGGTTGTTCTTCAGCAAGAGAATTGACAACATATTAGCTTGACACTAACAGTGAAAACATGTCATGTAAAGTGTTTACGGGGACGTAACACAAAAAAAAGTCTTTATCCACAAAGTTTGTTAGTTTGTAAAGTTAACAGTCAAAGCAGAGGTTAGCGTGGTTAGCATGAGCTAGCTTGTACAGAAGTGTATTGTATTCACATGAAAAAATAAATCAAAAAATAAATTGACTGTTTTTTTTTGAATTAAGAAGATAATCATTTAATAATTACGACACTATAAAACAATTTACTGTTTTCCTGAACTAGAAAAACAATGGTTCTCGAAAACAAGAAACCAGTTCACGTCACACTGATGGGAAAGAGGCTTCGTTTGTGTGTTGAGGACGTTTTGTTAAAGAGTCATTGATGCTGGAAGTCCGAATCTGTGAATGTCATTCCAACTTTACCTGACTAGCCCTTTAAGAGCAAGTACAAGAAGCATCATCATCATCATCATCATCATCATCATCATGCAGGAGTCATCTGGGAAGACTCCCCTCCCTTTCTACTGCATTATCATAAAAAGTGATTGAGGACTGATTGATGCAAATGGCCCTCTGTTCTTTTCTATCATTAACGGGCCCTTCGCCGTGGCCACGGGCGGTGATTAAAGCTGTCATTTCCAGCCACTCATTAAAGGAGAGCGCCGGGCCATGGCGGGGATTCAGAGAGGAAGCGAAGGAGGGAGGGAGAGCAGTAGGGAGACAGACTGAAGGAGAAGGAGAAGTGGAGCCATTTTATTCCCAAAGAACTGCTGACTCGTGAATCTACCTCTCAAGAAAAAAAAATAAAAAGGAATAATAAAGCAGAAGCCCATGCAATGTTTTCATAATTGTTGTATCTCTCCAAGTGTAGCTTATACTGAAGGGTAAAAAGAAATAGGCGGTCACGATCCATTCTAATAGCATCTTTTATGATTCCCCAAATGCTTTTTAGTTTTGGCTGCCAGTGGGGTTGCCTGCTAAAAAAAAAAAAAAAGAAAGAAAGAAAAAAAAAGAAGCAAGCAATAATAAGCGACAGTGGGGTTCAAATCGAAGTCGCTTTACAGTTTGTATTAATTTTCACATTTTGTATGGGAGGAGGAAAAAGTTATGACGCACGCAGACTGTAAAAAAGATCAATAAGACTTTGTTGTATATTTCTGCTTTGCCGCCGGCTATTAATCACAAACAATCGTCTCAAAGAAAGTGAAACAGTCGACAAACAGCCGCAGATCGTGAAGTGTGTCTGCAGCCGCCCCATGACTCCTGGCAGAGACATTACACTGTGTGGCTTTGCACTCCAACATGAGTGTGTGTGTGTGTGTGTGTGTGTGCTGCTTGCCGATAGGAACCTTATCTGCTCTAATGGGGGGGGTTCTTGGCTGTGAGGCAGTGAGATGTGAAGCTCCAGCTGAGCTCTCCTCTGCAGGAGCCTACAATACCAGCATGTCCTGGGGACCCGCGCTAATGGCCTGGGGTGCCCTTACTGCTATTGTGCCCAGCAGGCCTGCCTCTCCACGCATATACACAACCCAGAGCCTCCATCTGCCCTCCCCTCACATCTTCCTAATCTTTCAGTACGATTCAGTCTCCCTCAGATAGCATGCTGGGACTCCGGTCAGGGGTGCATGTGGCTTATAGCAATGGGACCGGCGGGGTTTTGGGGATTGTGGAAAACAATGAGGAGGAGAAGATGTGTTTTCCCAGTGGCACGGCACTGGGGACTCGAGCTCCAATCTGCAGGGCTATCGATTGGCATAAACACCGAGCAAATGTTTCCTGGACTATAATATGATACTCTTCAGCAGAGCCCAGAAAGTCGTGGTGGAGACGATCACCGCTGAGGGTTAGCCTCTCCTTTTGATACTGCTTGGGTACACACGTTCACACACGCACACGCACACACACACATATATATATATATATTTTTATATATGGAGATACACATGATCCAAATCAATTCATTTAATATCAATTCAACTCTATTCATTTTGCACATAATACAATACAGTCATTTCAAGGTGTTTTCACTGAGAGAAACCCAACAAATCCACAAGAAGAATAAGACTGTGAAAAGGAAAAAAACCCCTATATCAAAGTATACAAACACCTATTCTTGTATATATTCACACGTATTACTCATATATCTAATTCAACATGTCTGAAATTGGTTGCAAAAGTGAAGAAACATGCATTGCATTGTGGGACGACTCACCTTTGACCTTCCCCTCATTTCTCTCTGTCATCGAGCGACTGAATCGCTTCGCTGCGTGACGCCGCGCAGAACAACAATGCGGCTCTCGTGTAGATCTCTTGTGAGATACATTAGTAGCAATTAGTCACCAGATGAAAGCCAATTAATTACTTGCCAAAGGCAAACAAGCGCAGTTATTGAAATTACAGGCAATATAACCACTTTCACAAGCCGATTCGCTGAATCTGTTGGTGCACGCATACCTTCTCCCTCATCGTTGACATATTGCTCATTGACATTTCGTTATAAAGCGCAGAGCATTGCTTTGTTCTGTTTTTATTTCAAGTAATCATGTTTCAAATCAAGGTTATTCGGTACCTGGTAATGAGCAGAATTTCTACCCTCAGAGAATATTGGCCGTGTTCAAAGACACAAAAGCTCGATTGAGAAAACATTCCAGTACTTTGGAGTAATGCAATCTCGTACCTGTGTTTATTTCCCTATTAAATCAAACTTTTTTCATGGAAAACGATGCCATAATTGCTTGTTTAAGAGCACAGTTTAGGCACACGTGCATCTACAAAAGGGAGCTGCTCGCCAGCATTGTCTATTGGGGGCCTAATGGTGCAATTAATTTTGTTCCGTCTGTTCTGGAGACTTTCAAGGAAAATTGATGTTTTTTTTTCCTCCCCACTTGCTCTCTAAACTGGTTTTAATGAAGAAGATAAAGTGGTTGCTTGGGTGTCTCGCAGGCTCCCAGCAATCAGATCATTTGACATTATTCTAGCGTGGCTGAAAGGAGCTCGCAGCCTGCCTCCTCCCTGGCTCCGAGTTGACACGCCAGCAGCTCCCTCCTAGGGCTGCTGTAATGAGGAACTATTCCTTCCCTGGATTAATGCTCAGGACGAGGCAGGGGCCATTACACAGTCGGAAATGGAAGGACGGAGCCAGGCATCCTTCCTCCACTTGCAGCCTCAACCGCACCTTATCGTGGATTATGTCATCTGTCACGTCACATCGCAGTGCTGTTGCAGCCTTATCTTCCCTCGCCTTGAGTCCTCGAGGTGCCCAGACAGCTGACAGTGGCATTATTACTCCCTCGAATCTGCCTGCAGGGCCCAGCTCTCCAGGGAGGCTCTGCCTGCAGACTGCGCTGCCCGTGGAGGGGAGGGGCTGACAGGGTCTTTATGACTAGACATTCTCCCTAAGGACCACTCAGGAATAAATTAGCATGGCCACAACCCTTCTGGCATAATGTGATTGGACATGAGGGAGGCGGCCCCACCCCTCATCCCTCCCAGAGGACCAGTATACTCGGTGCTCAACCTTATCTTTGTTGAGCATTAAAATACATGATTGCACCTCCGGGGCATGCTCAAAATCTGTCCTTTGTGTGCATTCATCTCGCCCTCCACCCAGTAATCAGAGATCATGAACACGGCAGTCCAACCACAGCGATTCAAAACAAGATGGTGTTTGTGAGGTAATAAACGGGCAAGCCGATCTGGTGAAAGTTTTTTTGGAATTCATTGCCATTTTTTCTCTCTCTCTGTTTGTTTGGTGGTTAAATGTGATCAGAGGGGAAATGGGAGGAGTGGAGCATGAGAGCAAGGAGGAGAGTGGCTTAGTGTAAGACGTTAAATCCCAAGCTAAAATACATAGCCCTCAGGAGATGCAGCTTTTTAACCTCAGCCTGCCTGCTCCGATAAGAATGTTTCTTTGTTGTTGGCTGGAGAGTAATGCAGACTAGCTAAAGGCTATTAAAACGAGCTTTGCTTGGGTGTTGTTTATCAGGAGATTTCATCGCCCCGTTGTGTATTAAGAACAGAGGGGGGAAAAAAGTCTACGCGAGCTGAACAGCATCCAGCAGTCAGAACAAACAGATATTTTTTGTTTGTGAAGACTCAATGTTAACATCCCGTCCCAGCTACCGAAAGGTATGTCATACTGCATCAATACCAAATCCCCTTCCAGGACGACACTGTCTGTGACCTCCACCAAATATTACAGAAACCGTTTCACAGGAATTCACCATAGTCTGTTCCAGCTGTTTTATGTAAGTCAGACTTCCAGATGTCAGTGATTACTGTGGCCGACCCGGAGCTTCACCGACGGTCCCTTTTTGATTGCCAATTATTGTAAAAAAAAAAAAAAAAAAAATGTGAGGGGGGAAACTCAGACGCTTATAGTACATGGTTCCAACCTGTTTTTCCATTGAGTAAAACCCTGTCGGGGCAGGCGGGGGTTGCTTTGGTTCACTGGGGTCCACAGCACCACTTGGCTTTGATTCTCCCATGCTGGCCAGATGTGGGAATCTGGCTCCGCATTGGCCCATATGGTTTCACTTACTCTCCGGGGAAGGAAAATAAATGGTTTGTTTTTCTATTGTGGTCTCACTCATTACGCACTTATAAAACCGGCTTTTGAAGATTAGAAACTTGTGCCTGCGTTGAGCCAGATATAAGCTGGCATGTTTGCATGGAATGTGTGGCTTTTCCTTTCAAGCTTGTGTTTTCCTGCGTTTACAGCGGGAACGTAGATTAGTAACCCTGTAGTACATTCATATCCATTCATTCAGGTTTGCAGTTTCAGCTGCAACACTTCCCTTTGTGTGTTCCCAACCTTGAGACACTGAGACCCCGCTTACAAATCAACGTTTCAAGTAAAAATGCATAGTTTTTGCTTTTGCATTTAAGAAAGGTTTCGCATTTACACAGCAACATTTTGAATAAAAAGACGGAATGGGAGCCATGCCACTCTGGATGCCGCGATTGCAGTTATTGTTCGTCTATTGAGCATGTGCAGAAGAACTATTTGCTAAGGCTTTCATGCACAGTAGCAGCATTTCAGCGGGAGTCCTAGCGTTTTCACAAAGTTCCATTTTCAGCACCAAACCTAAGAATGTCTTAAAGCCTGCAGCTTTTGTCACATTCTATCCCAAACCCACTTATGTAAATAGACTGGAGGGGATGGAGCAGTAAAACATGGCCACACGTGTTGCTTGGTGTTGTTATAAACTAACAGACCTTCACAAGCTTTGTGAGATTTAAAAAAACAAATAAAACTTTCCACGAACTCACAACCCTTTTTGCTACAACTACAATAGACCTTGACTCAGCTTGGCTTCACCATCTCAGTCAAGGATTTTCCATGTTTGCCATCCAACCTCCATGATATGAACTTTGTTTTTGATTGACAGCTTGTTTTGCTCTTCAACGCTCTGTCCATCCACAATAACCGATCCATGCGCCCCCAGCCCTTCCAAGCACTTTAGGAAAGTGTTAGTTCTTTTGGGTAGCAGGTGTTCCCAGCTCTGTGCGCCCTGACCTTTCAAGCGTCAGTCGTCTATCAGTGGGTGTCAGGGCTATAAGTAAGACTGGGGTCACCCCTCTTGCTGAGAGGTCACACACCATACATGCTATGAAAGGCAGCGAGGGCCAAAGAGGTGAGGAAGGAAGATTGACTAGCAAAGGCCCTCGTCAGATTTCTTACCTTGGACTTTTTTCTCTCTTTTTTTGAACAATGGGAGCACATCTGGCTGCTCCTGTGCAGTTTTGTCACAGTTGTCCTTCACTCATGAAATAAACTGCCTGGGAGAAAATCAGAATGGAGACAGCCAATTTTGTTCATCGCTCAGCTTTTCTGTCAGCCGTCTGCGGGATGTGGGTGTTTCCTGGACTGCAGCTGGAGGCAACATGGTGGAGATCAGTGAAACTTTATCTCAGCACGAGCACCAAGCTGTCTGAAGAAATGCTGAGGGTCCGTTCACAGGACAGCGTGAAAAAGCAAAATCTTCGTTGGGTTTTGAGTGTCAGTTTACACGACAACGGTGCTCGGAGTCACTGAAAACGCAACTTTTATAAATGCTCCGGCTCCGTTCCCGTGGAAACGGGGGAAGCTGCAACTATTTGAAAAAGCTGGGGCTCCGTTGTAGACAGCGGAGATGCTGCTACTGCGCATGTACACTCATTCGAGTGTCTTTGTTCTCCTATCTGCAATGTTTCTGTTGTATTGTTCTCTGGTGTGTGCTTTCATTACAAAAACAACCAACAGCACCCACTAGTGGCTTAAGATGAAAACTACATTGTCTGCATAACGTTGCTGTAAATTCTTTGAAATTAAATCGTAAAACGATTCATTTTGACTTGAAAAATTATCATGCAAACAAGGCCCTAATTGAATCTGAACAGTGTGATCTATACGTTTACAACAAGACAGTAGTGGAGGGTCAAGTTACTCGGTAAACTCGTTTTATTTTTAGACCCTACTTCTAGGACAGACTCAAAACTGACAAGCCCTCTTTCAAATTAGAGCCCCTTGTCAAAAAGCACAGATAGATGTGGCCCGTCTTCAATAAATGTTCTTTAATTGGCTTTGTGAGGAATAATCTTCCCATCTCTCTGAGCCTGTTGGCTGGCACTCAGGCTTCGCGGCGGCACCAGTCATCTGTCAAAACGTCAGGAATCTCAGGAATGAAAGCGACACATGCCAGCAAGTTGTTCAACACTGTGTACAAACACTCCAGATCAGACTTCAGTAGAAAGGCCCTGTCACAATCCTGTTCACTGAAAATTAGAGTTTAGGTAAACACAACTGTCATGTGCAGTGTTCCTTGGAAATGCTTTTTATTTTTCAGGGTTTTTTTGTTTCTTGCCTTGTAATTTTTTTAAAGGACCCTGAGCTCTGAGTGTAGGCACGTTTCCATTCATCACATGGCTTATCAACTATTGTTGGTGAAACACATGACAGTATCTGCAAAATTCTGAAGGTCCTGGAGTGCCGGAGTTGTCAGATTGAAACGTGGGAAGCAGAATTGCTGCCCACCTGCGTAGCTGAAAAAGCGCTCCAGGGTCTCGCCTTGATGTGTGATTGAACTGAGGTACCACAGAACAACAAAACAAAACACAGCGCGCGCCCTCTTCTGATTAGCAGACAGCAGCGTGATCTTCCGTGTCCTTCAGTGGGGCTTTATGCAGTCACGAGTGCACGCCAAAGCCCCGGTAAAATAACAATGAGCGACTTGCCAGCTTGTCAGTCTATTTGCTCCATTTCCTGTCTCGCAGCGTTCCCCGTCTCTCCGGGCCGTGCCACATCCTGGAGCTTAATAGACTGTAGAGGTCTCAATTGAAAATGTGAATGTGCCCATCAGAATGTGTAACCTCAGTCGCCCGAGGTATTTAACACAGGACATCTAAAGGCGATGGCTTGACCGAGGCATGTCAGGGACAAATGAAAAGCTATTACTGAGGACGTGCCTCTGTGTGCACGAGTGCATATGTGTGTGTTTGTGCCTTCCAGCCAACAATCCGACTTCCCTTAAACTCCAGCCAGGCGCATCAAGTCCAAGCAGGAGTGACATGCGATGGCATCCTTTGTTTATCTACTCCAGGGCCACGCTCCCCGTGTCTCTTTGTGTCGCTGTCACTGGCGCGCTACGCACCGGAGCGGGGACGGCGAATGTCGTAATAACGGAGGAGATGTGTGTGTTTGTCGAGACAGCGCCGGTTCTCCAGGCGAGGGCATTGCTGGATTTCATGAAACATGACAGCTGTTTGGGAGGAAAAAAAGGAAAGGGAATGAGCCATCAGCAACACTGCCAAAGAACCTGACATTTAATGTCTGTAGACTTAATAATATGATTTTAATGTCAAACTTGAACATCATTATATTGCACAAACATGGTGAGCTGTTGACGGTGGGAAGACCTCGCTAGTTTTACCAATGAGTTCAAGCATAGAGTGATTTGTTTACGATTTCAGTCTCCGGGAATCTTTATCTTTTCCTGAGGTTCCATATCAGTTACCAACATATTTTAATGCTTGCAAAGAATGTTGTATATGTGAAGTAGTGGCAGCATGACATACTCCCCGGTTACACATCGTTTTTAATTCAGAAAAGTTTAGCTTTTACACGAAAAAGGCAAAAAATGCAGAAATTTGTGTACATTTCATGATCATCCACTAGTGGGGGCTGTTGGTTGTTTTTGTAGTGAACAACAATTGACCATATTTGAGAGTATTTTCAGACATTCCTATGGAGAGAAGACGGAGTTGGATTGCTATTACGGTTGACTCTCAACCACAAAACTACCTGTTTATGTTTCTGTTCCGACGGAGATGAAGCGCTTTCAAAAAGTTGCATTTTCAGTGGTTCCGAGCACCGTTGTCACGTAAACAGATCCCCAAAACACGACAGTTTTCCATTTTCACTTAAAAACATTGTGTACATGGGACTGTAGTTTCTGATTGTGCATGTTTTCACAAATTCACCATCTCAGTTTGAATTTGAGGCTAAAGTAGATGAAATATATCAAGCTAACTGTGCAGCATCTTATTGCAATAGAGTGTTTACTTCTGGATCTCAGTGTAAACGTGTCTCCTGATCCCATACAACTGAACTGGTCTCTCACCAGTGAAAGAATCATGACTATCTGTTGTTTTTATTGAAAAATGTGAATTTTTCCCATAATTTTTTCCACCCTCTTCGTATGTTGAACTAACATGAGGTGTATCAGTTGTTGACACCAGGCCTCATTGTTGTTTTGTTCCAGACATCACTGCCCTTTACGAGCATGTCGGGCAAATAGATTTGATCAGAACGATCCATCCAGCACCAAGTCACGGGGTCCTGTGTGTAATCCATCATTAATTTCGGTGAATACGACCCGGCTTCCAGAGTGACATCAGACAGAGCCGTTCGTGTACGTCGGCGCTGTTTCCGGTGGCGGATGTCTCCCGAACATTCTCACACGGGGGAGAGAGGCCACGCCAGGCTCTTTGCTTTTAATGAGGATAGCTCCGAACACATGCGTTCCCTTGTCGTCGCTCTAAAGAGCTTGATTGCAGATGCTGATGCTTCCGATGACAAAAACGGCATCTGTGAACATCTGCTTTGGAAATTGAAGCTGGCCTTGGAACGGAACATTGACTTTGTTTTCCGTCTTCGTGGACCAATTAGGGCTAACAGATTTACACAGCCAGATCAATCTGAAAACAATAATGGCATCGCTGTTATTTCTCCCATTTGATAGCTGCGGAGCTCCATTGTGCCCATTAGCATTACAGAACAGCAAACGCCCTGACCTCCAACATCTTCGCTCCATCTCACGCACATCCTCAGAGCATTTTATTTTCTCCCTTTTTATCTCCACAACACACAAGGCCATGTATGTGTAAGAGTGTGTGTTTTCTCTCCCTTTGCTTCCCTCTCTCCGGCATCCTTGCTACAGTTAATTAACAGTTATTAGTGTTAGCGCAGAGCACCGGATAAGATGTCACAAATCATCAAGTCTCTCGGTGCAGTTCCAGCAATTAAGAGCTCTGTCGCACCTTCCCTCTCCACAGTCATTTGGTACGCATCCAGGTTCCTTTTTAGACCTGAAAGCACTAATCAAATCATTTCTGCTCAGAGGTTTTGTCGTCATTATTTCGAGCCCTAACATTGGGAGACTAGCAACTCAGCACCTCTCCCAACTTCGGTCTGCAAAACACAACAGAAAAACTACATTTTCCTCAGAGCGGGTTCACCATGAATAGATTCTGTACTTTTGTTCTTCCTTAAGGCAAAAAAGTCGATTAAATCCCCATTTGCACCACAAGCGAAACATTTGTTACATTTTAGGTGTCGAGTTACCTGACAACAGTGGTCGGAGCCACAGTGGAACTTTTTGAAAACGCTCCAGCTCCATGTTAATGGGGTAGAACGCAACTTTTCTGAAACGCTGCTACTTAGAGATGGGGATCAAAAACCTATTCTTGTTGAGAACTGGCTCCCAGTGTTTAATTTCTTCTGAAATCGTTTAACAATTTTGCAGACGATTCCCTTATCGATTACAGTGGTTGTGAATGACGTCACCACGCACGTTGCGCATGTGGCAGCGTCGTTAAGGGAGGAAATACAACCATTATGGTAAGTGACCTTCACTTACGCAGTGCTTTTCAATTGCTTGAGCAGTCCCAAAATGATTTAATTGCATTCGCCCAACAATATAATCTGCTGCCGTCCAAGGCGCTATCAATCCATTGGGAGCACTTTGGTGTTCAGTGTCTTGCTCAAGGACACTTCAGCATGTGGAGATGGGAATCGAACATGCAGCTTGCAATCGGGAAGCGATCGCTCTATCAACTCAAGTCATGCCACATATGCACACGCAGCAGTGATGACTTTGAATAAATGTCACGTTTCTTCTCCACATGTTCCATTAAATGAACAATAACAACAATGGCGGCCGCCAGAGTGTCCAGTCCAGACTTGACAGTTTTAAAGTTGAGAGTCACCAGGAATATTATTTTTCCATATAAACAAATATCATTTTTAAAAAGGCGCCGTGTAAATGTGAAACAAAATGCAAACCCGATGTTTTCACTTGAGTGTTGTCTTGTCAATGGGGCCTTTGTACCCCTGAAGATATCGCAGGTTCCAGGTACAGACATTAAATGGTGGCGAGATGCAGCAGAGTTTGGTCGCTGATTTTAATGCAGGTGGCGACTTCTCTCCTCTCGTCAATTTGTCAGGCCCCTAAATGGAAATTTAATTACATTCGTCTGAAATTCTAAAAAAAGACCTTGAGCTTTGCTGCTTGTTGTTTTCAATAGCCAAGTTTTAATGTATTTGCTTTTTCTTTTGTTGCTGATATAAGCTTTGGCTCCATGATGCTCTGCGGTGGCTCCATTGACTGAGCAGAAGTTTGCAGATTACTTAACTGCATTGGAATGACTACCATTCTTCTTTAGCTGATAAAACACAAGTGTTTGGATCAATTCAGATTTCTGTAATGTATCTGCACGAAAAATCACAGCCTTTATTAAACCATCCTTACTAGTGTTTAGTCTTAATTAACAGGATTAGTGAGTGGACAGTCCAAGGTCTACCCTGTGTTTTGTATCGACGGACTAAGCCTGGGTGATTCATCAATTCTAAAGTTTGTAGAAAGTTTCCTTGACCCGACTGTGGCGCCATATCTATACTCAATTCAGCTCCAAAGTTAAAACTGGAGAACTGCAGAACAACTGGAAATACGTGCACTCTCGCCGTACATTAGCCACTTTATTAGGTACAGCCTCATCCAGTAGATGAAACCAGGACATCATATGGTCATGTTGAGGTCCTTTAGCTCAGCTTGAGCAGCCCTCAGGAGGTCACCGGGAAATCCTCAATCGAATGAAAATTACTGTTATTATTACTTTATTAGATCTAAAATGGTTGGTCACATTCTTCATGTTACTGGCCATTATTACATTATTGGTTGGGTCTAACAACTGTTACCTCACAAAATTAGTGTTTCACAGTGAAAAAGAAGGATATTTATTGTTTTTAATTACTTTGCTCACTCAACTAGAAATGTAATCATGATGTCCAGACACAGACTGCGAAAGAAAAACTGATAAGGAGCAACAGTAGCTCCTAACACGTGTGCTTATTATCAAAATAAAGAATTCCTACTGAGCAAAACTCAAGTCAGTTTAAGTATTGACCCTCGATAGAAGTGCTTTTCTTTTTCAGGTGACCGTTGAGGAAAATTAGTCGCCCACCTCTGTTGTAGAACATATAATATTCAGGTTGTTATCTTAAGGTTAATATTGATATAGATTGACAAGATTGACCCATCATGTTGTAAAATAGAAGTATTTCCAATGAAAAATTGGCTTGAGAACATTACGGGAACATTACATCTACCTAATAATGTGGCTGGTCAGTGTTTTTACGCTGCATGCCGACGTTATGCCACAAGTCATTGACAATAATGATATTGTAGGCATCTACCTTTGTCATAAACATGCTATTTTTTGTATGATCTCATTTCATTCAGCTCCTCATCAAACTTAATAGGTAAGACCAAATATCCATAGTTCTTAGGAAATGCTTTTTATGCAAAGGATGCACGTCACTGTACATCAGTATGTGTTGCAACACGTCCCTACCGAGGGTCAGTTCATCGTGAAATATTGTAAAAACCTATTATTCTTTGAAAACAGCCTTATAATCAGACTGAGTTTATAAACCTGTTTATTAAAAGCCTTTAAAGTACTCAGTAGTCTGTCTGTACACTGTTTGTGGTTGCAGTGCATGTATTATTCATTTATTTTAATTGCGGAGTGATAAAACAGGGAATCAAAGTGATAAAAAAAGGTGTAATAAAAAACACCATGAAAGAAAAAAATAACACAGAAGCCACACAACATGTTAATTTGTGCAGCTGAGTAAAACCCACAGGGAACATAAAAACATTTCATCCTAAAACAAAATGCAGCAAAAAACAAACAGGGAAACAATGAAATCAAGATGACAAGCTAAGAAGTAACTGATTTACATAATTGAATTTAAAAGACGGCAGAAAAATAGTGGAAATCTGTACAAATGTATGAGTCTGTAAAACGGCAACAGGAACAATAAAAGATAGTTTAAGGCTCGACTGGTGGAGCGGTAATCACATGGCGGGTTAGTATAATCACTTTAGTCCTATAAGTTTGTAATTCTGCCCTCTGGAAGAGTAATTTGGACTTTTTCCAGACTTGTAACTGTAGAAGCAGCACAATAACAGAGCTGGACTTCATGTACACTATATTATCAAAAGTATTTGCTCAGATATTCAAATCTTTGAATTCAAGTGTTTCAATCACTTCCATGGCCACGGGTGTATAAAATGAAGCACGTCGACATGCAGACTATTTCTACTAACATTTGTGAAAGAATGTGGCCCTCTCAGTGGATTCCAGTGCGTTAGAGTGAACGGATGCCACTTGTGCAATAAGTCCAGCTGGGAAATGTCCTCACAATCACCTGTCGGTAGAACTATAACAAAGAGGAAGGGATTGGACACAACAGCAACTCGGGGCCTGGACCCTTAGTTCGAGTGAAAAGAACTCTGAAAGCTTCATTACACCAAGACATTTTGGACTATTTCATGCTCCTAACTTTGTGTGAACAGTTTGGAGATTAACCCTTCCCTGTTCAGATTCAGACATCTTTATTTATCCCTCAAGATAATTAATTTCAAGTTTCCTAGTGTGTACATTTACATACATGCATGCATTCGGTCATCAGTCAGCCATCAATCAATAGGAAATTAGCATGTGACATAGGGAAATGTTAGAATGTCAGATGTCTTGTTCAAGCAAAGGTCCATAAAGACCTGGATGATCCAGTTGGACTGTCCTGACCTGAACTTAAATGGACTCTTTTGAGATGAGTTAGAGCGGAGACTGTGAGCCAGGTCTTCTCCTCCCACATCAGTGTCTGACCTCACAAATGGTCAAAAATCCAGATAAACACACTTTTAAACCTTGTGGAAAACCTTCCCAGAAGAGTTGAGTGAATAGTTTTGGCAATATACCATAGTTATCGATGTAACTGGTTCTCCTTGAATTTGATCTGTGGTTCTTTGCACATGAATTCATTAATCTCTTTCCATGAGGCTGATGAATGGGTGAGTCCAACCGTACCAAGAACACGGCTCTTTGTATTGAGTGGAAGTTTGAGATCAAATATTTGATTTTGTTTTAGGGGCATCGTGCCAGCTTTCTTCTTGGCTCTGTACTTGGCTGTGTGTGTGTGTGTGTGTGTGTGTGTGTGTGTGTGTGTGTGTGTGTGTGTGTGTGTGTGTGTGTGTGTGTGTGTGTGTGTGTGTGTGCATGAGGGAAGAACAGATTTGGAGGAAAACAAAAAGAAACGAGGGAAAGAAAGGACCAGGGTCAAAGGACCCGAGGGGCAGCGGGTGTCAGATCAATCCGGGAGGAATGGGTAAGGAAAGGAGCGAGGAGGAGCTGGGTGAGAGAGACCCAAGGAGCAGCGGGGTCAGAGAGACCGGAGGCGCAGCGGGTCTCAGATCGATTTGGGGAAGAATGGGGAAGAAGAGGAGCGAGTAGGAGCGGGGGGTCAGAGAGACCCGAGGAGTAGCGGGTGTCGGATTGATCTGCGGAGGAATGTGGAAGGAGAATAGTGAGGAGGAGCGGGGGTGTCAAGTTGAGCCAAGGACGAACACAGTCAGAGAGACCTTAGAAGAAACAGTGTCTGATGGACGCTGAGGAGGAACAGGTGAGTTTGTGCGTGTGTGTATGTGTATGTGTGTGTGTGTATACTGTACCGTCAGTCTGGTGGTCAGTCCATCATGTCTGTTGTGTTGAGGAAAGGGAACAGAATCATAGAC
>OMNM01038062.1:0-15639 GCA_900302745.1 Parablennius parvicornis | reverse complement strand
CATGGAAGGCTGCTGCGTCTAAAACACGTGAACTGAACAACGTTTGGTTTGGTTTGGTGGAGATTCTCTTTCTTCTCTCTGTTTTAGTTAAACAGTTTCATCTCTGTGGTTCATATTTGAGTCGTTTCAATAAAACGGTTTCCAGCAAAATCACTGCATTGTTCTCCCTCCTTTGTTCTCCAGCAGTGACTAACATGGGAGTGATGACTAGAACTGATTAATTCAATTATTATTCTGTTTTTCTCATGTAACATTGTTTTGAGCCGATGATGCTTTTCCGCCAGAGTTTGTTTCTTCCAGGGCTCGTTCATTAGGTTGTAATTTGAATCATTTCATATCCTTTTGATTTTGACTCATAACAATAATCATTGAAATGGCTGAAATGTAACATGCTTTCAGTGAAACTGCTCCATTTTCTATTTTAAATTCTAAATCCCTGATTTACCATTTCCGAGTGATACTGTGATTGAAGGAGAATAAGCTCTCCGTAGTATAGAAACAGATAATGACCAATTTTTTATTTATTTCTTTATCATTTTTGATGTCTGTTTTCATGTTGAGGCGCATCGAGCTGTCTGCCGTCTCCATAGAAACGCCTACTGATGGTGGGTTTACCTGCTGTGCGTCTCCCAGCTGTTTAAAGCTGGCCAGCGTGGCGCCCTCGGCCTGGCAGGCGGCGGCGGCCTGACTGAAGTTCATGTTGTACTTCCCCTCCGGAGAGCGCAGGTGGAAAACTCCGGCTGTGTTGGCTGAGGCACAATAATTAAGTTAGCGGAGATTTCCTCGTTCTCCGGCACTCGGAACCACAATTTAGTCTCTTCTGTTGAAAATGAAAATTATTTAATGTGTACAGTTGTAGCAACCAGTAATGCCAAAATGGCCAATGAAGCTATACTCATTTTGGCTACAGAAACTGTAAAAAGAAAAAAAACAGAACAAAACATGTGTTGCGTGAATTTTTAAGCACTATAAACTATATACACAAAATTCAGTTTTTGCCATGTAACTGTAACTTAAATATTATATACCATTTATTCATTTATTTACAAGAAATGCAGTCCAACATGTGAACCGCTGCAGCTAAAATTGATGGAAGAAGTTGATGATAGGCACCCTCTATTGGCCATCCTCCACTGGTCAGAATACACATCATCACAGTTTGTTGTGTGCAGGGCTGCATAGTTCCAGATCAGTCAGGGTGCCCACATTGATTCCTGTCCCCCATGAAATGCACCAACAGTGGACATCAGAGCTGGACCACAGAGTAACGGACAGACGAGGCCTGGTCTGATTACGTCATTTATTTTCAGATGGCGTAGATGCGACATGGCCCTCGAAACACAGGCCTTCAAATTCAGTCCGTCCACTTGAGCATCTTTCGGGCTTTTAGGATTTAAAGGACGCGAGATGTGACAGCACATCTTCAGGGCTCTAAGGGAGCACATGGTTCAACAGGTCAGGACTGTTTTGACATCAAGATGGGGGACATCAAGATGTGGGTGAAATAATATTTTGGGGGAATCAATACCTTTCAACAAGTGTTTGTTGATGTTTGTTTAAAAGGTTTGACAAAAGTCCCCATTTCAACCCTGAACCCTGCAACAATGGGCCTATAGCATCACCATGGCAACGGGGGCATGCTATAAAGGTCAGCTACTCGGTATTCAATAGTTGCCATGGTAACCATGATGGAGGGAACATGGCTCCTGCTCAGCAGAGGCCACGTGCGATTATACAGCCAGCTGCTGGTTCATGCTTCAGTGGTGTTGCCACGGTAACAGGAAGATAACATATCTTGAAAGTGGCGTACCCTCAGACGTGTTGCCATGGCATTAAGAGTGGTTTTAGGTGTGTTACCATGGTAATGCAGATCCTTGCAGTTCGCCACGGGGTCGCAGCCTCCGTTGTCCTCCAGGCAGCGATCAACAGGGTTGACCACCTTCTCCAGACACTGGACTCCATTTCCCACAAATCCAGACTGGCACTCACACGTTCGCTCATTCTGGTGGAAACAGATTACCAAAGAATGAAGTAGGACACCACAAGACAGATTCTATGTTCTCTCAACATTATATTTTAAAAAATATGTTTTCATTCAAGAATAAGCAAATCATTGGGGAGATTTTACAATAGCATGTAACCAAATATCCACCCTGTCTTCGTGGATTTTAATGTTGCTTCACTAGGAGACTTTTAAAAAGCATAAAATAGACATGGCTATTTTTATGTAACCAAGACTCATACTATCTGGGAACACTAGATGTAACTGTATGACAGAATGCTGCACCATTACAACACACTGATTGACAGTGTAAACAAGAAGTCACTAAAAAGAAAATGTTGCACAGCAGAATTACTAAAAATCATGAAATCTGTGGAAAGACTAAAATCTGTGTAGTCGAGATGGAGACACTCTCCGTCTGAAATCAGAACACGTCAAGGAACCTGATTATTATGATGATTTACTGCAAGGACATGTAGAGCCTCATCAGCATCACAAGAAATATTGACAAGTGTAATGTGGTAAAAATTAGATGATTCTAATATTTTTAATAATCAATATTGAGACAATACATTGGGTTCAATGTAAAAGATAGTTCAGGTGTCTCATTATGAGTTCACAGTGTTGATTAATAGTTTGGATGTTTTTTTAATTAAGTATTCGATTTAATCGATTTTTTTTTTTACTTACTTACTTTTTATTTAGATTTTTGGCAAGTTTTACAAAGTACACATTCATTGACGCACTTCACAAACAAGTAATCTGCAATCCGTCCAGTTTGCTCTAAACAAGGTTTTGCAATAACAACAGGTCTGAAGAAAGAAGAAAAGAAGAAAACTAAAAGAACAAGTAAAAACCGAGTATCTCAGCGTGCGGTTTCATAGATTTGTACTCACTGGACCAGTGAAGGTGCAGGTGGCGAAGTCACTGCAGCCGCCGTTCGGCTCTTCGATACACCTGCAGTACACACAGACGGATATCTTTCACTTTTAACTCGATGAAGACCTATTGAAACACAGACCAACGGGCACACCTGTTGATGGGTTGGCACACGAAGCCGTCGCCTTTATGGCCGCTCTGACAGGTGCAGTTGACCACTCCTCCCGTCTGGCTGCAGTTGGCGTTGGGGTGACAGCCCCCGTTGTACTCAGAGCAGAGGTCTGGAGCTGAGGATTCAGCACAAACAGCAAGAGCAGGATCTCCCGCATCAACACACACACAACCCACATTTCTCCTGATTCATTCAGAGCGGTTGTAAGAAATCATTTGGAGACCGTTTATAGGGAAATCCCCGGACTCTTCAGCTTTATTTGGCGTTTGAGCTCGTGGTCTGGCTGTCGGTCAGCGGCTTCCTCCGCAGGATGAGAAGGACTTATCTGCCTGCCAGCGTCCTCACCACTTTCTATGGAGGCACCATTGAGAGTGTCCTGACCAACGGAAACTCTCTGTGGTGCTTCTCTCCCTTCCATGAAAGACCTGGGTGCTAAACGCTGTCTGTCTCGAGCTAAAAACATTGCCGGAAACTGAACATACCTACATAATGGACATTTCTCTCTGCTGGCTTCTGGGAGGAGGAACCGCAGCCTTAAGAACAGCCAGGTTCTGCAACAGCTTCATTCCTCAGGCCAGAAAACTCTTGAACTGCAAATAGCCTGCTGTCAGTGGGTGATGCAATAACCCAGAGCAATATTTATATTCTAGTGCAATTATTATCATCTTACGCATCATTGGCACTTTATTCATGGTTTCAAACGTGTGCTTTTTATGCCTTTTACTGTGTGTGTTACTTTTACTGTTCCTGTTCCAAACTTTTCTGGAAAATTAACAGAGATTGAATATTATGAATAATAGATTAGTTTAATCAGAATAACCAGCATTATTTATAACACACAGTCGGACACACTGTGGCAATATGGTGGTGGTGGTGGTGGTGGTGGTGGAGGGGGGGTTGTCTCTAGTTTGATACATCCATCAAAACTATCATAAGCTTTGGATTATTGACATGTAACATATAGGTGTAGTTTCTAACAGAGTTTTGGGTCTATGATGAACACTCTAAACAATGTGTCAAACAAAAGTACACACTAGAGCAAGTTGTGTTTTTTCTGCTCTGCATGATGCATCTTTATTTTTATTTTTTTTAACAGATAGAACTTTCAATAAGGTGCAACTTATACTGTGGAAAATACAGCGTACACGCATACACAGCGTGTATGTGTACGTTCTTGTATTTCTGCGTGATACGTCACCATTATCGATGCACGCATAATACACACCGACGGCAACGGCTTTAGGTTTGCACCATAATCTGAACGTCCATCAACAACGAGCGGATAATTATATTAATAATGAAAGTTGTTCAGGCTGAACCAGAACTCAAACATCAAGTGGCGGCTTTCCAAAAGCCCCCCCAAAAAATCCAAAAGCCAAAACCAAGCGAGCATCAAAACACTAATACTATAATCTGATATAGACCATCTGTTTACATGGTGCCTCTTATATCAAACTGAGATCAGATTCTCTCGTTTACATGAGCTGAAAGTGATATATAAGAATATGATCAGATTCTGTGAATCAATCCCAAAGGATTGCTTGTATTGTTTGTGCTTGTTGTGTTTCTTTTAAAACACTCAAGATTTGTATCGATTCTGATCAGAGAGTGACGAGCGTGAAGCATCGCAAAGCTCCAACAGCTCGCAGGAATCGGAAATGCTGCATACATCGTACTTTGATCCGATAACAAAGCACAGTGACACCACCTCCTCTCATGAATTTAGTGAAATTGTTTGTGGTCCGTGCAGTTGAGGTACTTCCTCTTTTTGTCACTTTTTCTCACCATGAAAACTAGTCATCATAACAAAGTTGTCGGGAAGAATCTGTTTGGGTCCTTCAAGCTTTTCGAGCTTCACTCTGCTTCTAAAAATGGATTTTGTTTCCAAAATAAGCTGCAGCCTTCCCGCCCGCTGATCTGCTGTGGGTGTAAACTCTCAAATGTAAGCCAAGAAGTCCTCTCCTGGACGCTGTAGTCAAGTTTTATTTGTCTGAGTGTGGAGCTGCGGCAGGGTCAGGGTGAACCGACAGAGTGCAGTGTGGGAGGTTTCCTTCTTATCGCATCTTCAGGGTCCGAGTTTCATGAGCACCTTATTACTTCTCTTCCTCATGTGGTTATGAAGCACGCCGTTTTGTTTTTCTCTGTTTATGTATTTATGTGTTTATCTACCTTTTTATTTGCACTGCCAGCTCTATGCGCCCTTATAATCGCCCCCAGGGACAAATAATGTCTTTTGTTTATTGATTGATGATTGATTGATTGTTTGAAAAAAGGCAATATATCTTTTAACTTTTTACAAAAATAGTGTAACATCTCTGTTTAATTGATGCAATGTCAAGCTTTAGTGAGGATGTTTGTTGGTTTCAATTCTTTTTTGTCACCCGAATGCACCGTTAATGCAAGTTAGCCTGTGATTGGCAGAGAGTGGAGAAGGGGGCAGGTCAGGTGTGTGTGCGGACACTGCATGTGTGTGTGTCTGTTCAGTAATAAAGCAGCTTTACTGACAAGAAACACATCTTCCTTTACAACATCCTGCAGAACGCTACAAGACTAACGCTACAATGGTAACGCTACAATAGAAACTCTACAATAGTAACTCTACAAATCAAAATGCTACGACAGTAACTACAATGGTAACGCTACAACAGTAACGCTACAGTGACTTGGATAAGTAACTTTAATATGATTACTGTTTGGAAATAGTAACGCGTTGAGGTTGCTCCTTGCTGAAAAAAGTGGTCATATGCGTTACTGGCATCAGTTCACTTCCTCATGTTGTCCTCATGTTGTCTTCATGTGACAAAAGTAAGGAAGGATGAGGCATCATGATGCCGTCCGATCAGCTTTTGTGTTCCCCCTTTAACATTGTGGTAGCCTGTTATATTTTAAGGTAGTTTCATAGAAGACATGAAAACACTGAGCTGCGGTTCATTGCACCTTGTTCAATGGTTGCCTCAGTGTTGTTTGCATCAAAGATGGCAAACACTTGCAAATCAGAGAGGATCATGGGAAATTTGTGAGTCCAATCTACCCATACTCACGTGGTTCGGGGCTGCAGGAGGTTCCGTCCCCGTCAAATCCAATTTTACAGCGACAGCCGACCCCCACTACGCACTCAGCGTCGGCGTGGCACTGCTGGCACTCCTTCGGGATCGAACCTGAGCGGACAGAATGGGGGATTTGTCACAGAGGGTAACGAGAGTATGTGTGTCGGATGACAATTTGCATGTACACACATGAAAAGGGAAACAAATTTCCAAGTGTCAAGGTTTCCACATCTACTGTTTATATTCAGAACTTCCTTTCTGCATCTTAAAAAGCTTCTGTTAACAAGTGGCTGATGATGATGATGACAATGATTATGACGATGATGATGATAGTTGTTGTTGTTATCATTATTGTTATTTGCAAAACTTTGTTTTCATTTTTCTGTTAAATAATTACTCGACTGTTGACCTCCAGTGACTTTTTTTAATCTCCATACCTGCTACTGTAAAATATTTTTGCATATATTTATTTCTTTTGCACTTACTTACTTCTACATTTGTATTTCAGTCAAAGGTTTATTGCAGAATTTTTTTTTTTTTTTGTAGAAGTATACTGTTTTATTTTTGTTAGTATAGGGATTATTATATATTTTGGTTCTCTTATTTGTTTATACCTTTTTTGCTGCTGTAACAAGTAACTCTCCATGTGGTGGGATGAATAAAGCATAATCTATCTCTTCTTCTTCTTCTTCTTCGTCTTTGTCTTCTTCTTCATCTTCTTCTTCTTCTTATTATTATTATTATTAGAATAATTCTTTTTATTACCTTCTAGAGATGCAACCCAGGAGCATGTCTACAATGTATGAGAAATAGTTGATTATCATTGTAATTTTCAACTCAGAAGTAGAACATAACCTATTTTATAACATTGATTCAGAAAGTTAAAAAGGCTTTACTAAATACAAATGATTAAAAAAGATCCTGAACTGAACTGTTGAAAAAATGATTCAAAAGCATGTATAAAAATCAGTTTTACTCGGGATTAAATTGTACTGTTTGGACATGATTTCAGGTAAATGTCAGTGTTTAGCACACGTCTTCCTTCTTGTACTCTGAGGCTGTTACTAAACAATACTAAACTATACAAAATAACTGAGCTGAACAGTTAATTAGAATGAATCAATTTTTTTTAAATTAAACAAGAAAATGTGAGAAAGTTGAGTGAATCAATGGCTATCAAGAACTTTCTGAATGGAGTTGCTGTAGCTTTGTGTTTTGTTTGAAGAGGTGTGTTTTTCTCAGTTTTAGCTAGGATCAGTGAACACTGGGCCGGGAGATGTTCTGACGCTGTCAGCAATCCTTTGACACCGTTTCAGAATGACCACAGTGGCGCTCTGAACTGTCCACTAAAGCCTTGAATGAGCCCTTCATAACATATAACCACGGGGGGGTTCAGGTCACTTCATGCCTTCATGCTGGAGAAAAACAAGTAATGGATTCTTTTATAGATGCTTGATGCTGTTGTTCACATATAATCATTACAAACGTGGAAGGAAACTATGTGGGTGTCTCTTGCACTGTAAACAGGACATGGGTGATTGTTGCCATATTTTTGAAGAGAGTTTGGGTGTGAACAGGTGTATTGGGAAGGAGAGCGCTGTCTGAATGAATGTGTATGAATACAAACTTGAACAATCGTGTGTATATTGTATGTGTATAAATGTGTGTGGGTATATTTAAACATAGATTATACATTTTGCATAACTATATTTTAGGTATAATTTCATTATTTATTATCAGCAAATGGTGTATATATTTTTGGATATGTGTGTGTGTGTATAGAGATATTGGTTATGTATGTGACTGCACAAAATGTTTGAAAGGTTGCACGCCTGAAATGGATGAATTAAAAAAAACAAAAAACAATTAAACCTGGTTAGTGGAGGACCTCATGGCGTCAATAAACATGCACCATTATCGCAATGGGCTGTCAATCAGAGTCAAACTGCTGCATACTTTTTTTTTTTTTAATTCTTCATGAACTTATATTTACAAACCAACCTGTCCTGAGGAGGAAAACTTACCCTGCTTCCTCTGGCAGCGCTCGCCCTCCCAGCCGGAGTTACAGGTACACAGTCCAGAGCCTTCCTTGCCATCGTCACACTTTCCATTCTTCTCACAGCTACAGGCTGAGAAGAAGAGAGAGAAACACGACTCAACACATTTCCTGATCTATCGGAGGTGTGAGGAGACGAGTTATTTCAAGCGTCCTGTAGTTAACAGTCCGCCGCCGCGGTTAACGCAGCTCACAGTCAGAGCTCTTGAGGGTTT
Organism: Parablennius parvicornis; assembly: GCA_900302745.1. NCBI lineage: Eukaryota > Metazoa > Chordata > Actinopteri > Blenniiformes > Blenniidae > Parablennius > Parablennius parvicornis. The sequence goes on along the minus strand of OMNM01038062.1, from coordinate 7,268 downwards.
GATGTCATGAAACTTTCTTCATTAAATCATCACTGCTGCATCAAGAGTGACGGCTGAAAACTCACTGACGTGAAAACCAAAGAAGGTAATTAAATACAAATAGAATGAAAGGTGAATTTTTTTTTGTTATTATGGTTGAACTGATTACTACTTCTGGAATTATTCTGAGACATTGAAAAACAGCTGGAATTCTTAACATGAAAGAATGGCCAAATATAATGACAGATGACGTTCTATGATCTATGCTTAACAGACTTAAAGAAGATATAGAGGAGGGCGCCACATCATGGACTTAGGACTGAATGATGATCCTATGAATGTTATTTTTGTGTTTGGTCAGTAGCGCAAACACAAAAATAACATTTATTTCCATAGACCTAGAAAAGTAACTAATATTTTCGTGTACTTAAGTTAATGAATTAGATTGCGTTCAGTTAGGTTGGTCTAACTATTTTTGTATGCTTTGAAAAAAAAAGCAAATAAATCAGGTCAACTCAACTTGTTCTTGCGTCTTGGATGTACAAGACATGTGAACAAGCTTCCTACGTGGGCAAATGACAATATGCTCAGACAACATAATAAAGTGTCAACACACACTTTGACATGATCAGTCACATTCACACACCTGGAAGTGTTTGTGACCCATTGGGACCATCAGCGTCTTTAGGTAAGTCACATGCTCCTACTTTCAGTTGAATACAGGCCGGAATGGGAGGTTTTTAAAAAGGAGCAACTCCACAAATAAAGAGCCCCGGCCTCTTCAAACACAACTAATCCGTCTGGCATGTCGGTGGGCTAAGTTGACCTTAGCTTGACAGACAAATTTGTTTATTAACTAGGATTCGAATATTGTGACTTTTTCCTTCAGTCAAATTTAATGCAGTAACTAGATTCAACAGTGTGCTGCAGCACCTCTGTTTGAACTCGCCGTTGTGTTTCGTGATCCTGCGCCGTAGCAGTGTTTTAAACCCACTATGGCTCCGACCGACTCATCCTGCTTCCGCCTCCAAGGACGTCGGCGTCTCTTGGCGGAGGAACTCAGAGGAAGATCATTTAAAAGGAAAACTGTGAAGCCGAAAACAGACGCCCATCAGCAGATGTTTGGCGTTTTCTGAAGCCGGTCTGCCGGGCGGCGCTGAGTGAAGACAGCTGGCGGGTTCGTCCTGAGCTGAAAGCACACCCAGCTGTGAGATGGTGAGTGTGAAGTGTTGCCATGGCGACAGACTGCTGGAGTGCTGATGGGGGTGAGACTGTCTATGAGCTCCAGATTTAAATTTTTTTTTTTTTTTTTTTTAAAGGGGTGTTATGGGGTAACGACGCAGAAACGATGGATCGTAATTCACAGTGGATTTCAACAGTGGCAGCATGTTAGTCTCACTTCCTGAAATCCATTTTCTTTGCCCCATTTACCAGTTCTGAAACACGTTTCTCCTTGAATGTGATGCCCGTGAGTCTCATGGTAACCAGCACATGATTTTGAAGTATCTCATTCCTATGCCAAGTTGCTCTTCCCTCAACTGAGGTAGTTTCAGGTCTTGTTTAGGACTGAAAAGTAAAGCAAATCAAATCTCAGCTTTTCATAAAGCCTTCGAGGAGAATAGTTGTGAAAGCTGCTATGATGTTTGGTGTAGAGTGTCACTGTGTGAAAGACTGGAGGCTGAGGTGAAGATGCTGAAATTAGCTGGATGGATTAAGAACAAACAGATGAGATGAGGTTGAGATGAAGACTGATGGACGAAATAAAGGAAGACATGGAGGTGGCAGGCAGACGATTCACTGTGGAGAATCCAGGAGGGAGCAGCCACAAGATGACGGAGAGGAGTTGATTATTGTAGCCAAGGAGAGAGGACAGCGGCAAGAATGGTGACTTTTTATTATTCTCTGAAAACCAAATTGTAAATCTTAGAACTATGGAAACACTGAGGAGCGACAGCGACCTTGAAAATCAACCACAACAGTGAAATCAGTACACTCCTCGATGAGAGAAGATCCGTGTGCCATACAAGTAGAAATAAATACAATATCAACAAAAGAACTGAAAGACATCATGGAAAAAAGACTCAATGATTAAATATCGATCGACTCTGATCACCAGCAGATTCACCTTAATTATATTCAAAAAGCTAAAATCACACTTGAGAAAAGTTATCATGTGAATAGTTTGTCATCATCAACTCTGCTTTGTATACAGGTGATGAACAGGAACATTTATGAATATGTGCAGCTATTTTGAGTTGAAATTTGAGCTGTTTTGTTTGATGTTGCGAGTGAATCCGTTTCAAATAATACATCTTCTTTTCAACTACAGAGTTCAAAGAGATGGATAATCTTGTCTGGCATCTCAGAAGTGCCAAAATGACACAGAAAGTGCAATTAAAACTCAGAGTTTAATGGATGAATTCATATACTTTTACCTGCAGAACATCTATATTGCAAGAGGAGCCCGTGAAATGCAAAGCTTACTATTATAACAGAGAGGTTTATTGATTTGTCCTGATTTTCTAAACTTAAAGTTATTCTGAGGTGGCAATGAACTTGTCAAAATGACATCCGCTCATGTCAAAGTAACCAAGACATTTTGTGGAATTGTTGAAACTGCCTGTCATTTTTAATATTTTGGAAATCTCCTGCTTTGGCTAGACATTTGTAGTCTGTAGGCTTTTAAAAGGTAATCTCAGATGTCTTTAAGGAAAAACAAATATTAGGTTAAAAAAAAGGATGTTAGGTTAACTGGTGACTTCAAACATTGAAAATTATGTGTATGTGTAGTTAGTATTTCTCTGTGTGTGACAGACTGGCAACATGTCTAAGGCCCCGTTTATACGACAACGTTTTCAAGTGAAAACGCAAAACTGCATTTTTGACGTCTGCGTCCACGACAGTGCTGCTCAGAGCCGCTGAAATCTCAAATTTTAGAAAATACTCCATCTCTGTGTGAATGAGGAAAATGCAACTTAGATGTTCCTTCATTTTAATTTTAAATGGTGGAAACTGTTCTGAAATGCTGCTACTACACATGTGCACTACGGCCGTAGTAAGTAGTTCTTCTGCACATGCTCAGTAGACGGACAAGACTCATCCATAGACTCCGTGTCAACGGACGTCGTTTTCAAAATGTTGCCACGTCAACCCAAAACTTTTCTAAGGGGCTGTCCACACGAGAACACCGTTTCATGTAATCACAAAATTTTCTGGCAGATCATCCACATGAGCAGGGGTTTTAGAAGCCAAACATGTTTTTTGTTTATTTTTTCTACCACCACAGTGGGGAAATTCTAAGACCGTGGCTTAGCAAAAACGATCATCTGTGGAAAAAAGGTGACGTGATCGCCTCTCCTCCCCACCGCGGTCCGCGATGTGACCTCATAACCATAACAATGGCAAACTACGTGCTCCAGGTGGTGCTGCAGCTACTGATCATAGGAGCATAGATCTATGTAACTCAGTTCTATAGAAGTCTATGAGGAGCAGTCTACTTCTAAATTTCTATGCGTACCGCGTCTTCTTCTGCGTTTTTGGTGAATTTGGCGAGTCACAGCACCACTAAAGGCCTGGTATATGTACTACACGCCCTTAAGCCTTGTGCTGAGCCATGTTCAGTGTGACTTGTGGACATGTGGACAGGGGCCTAAGGTGTACGAAGTCTTGAAACAAAAGCTAGCAGAGACCGGCACATTTAAGGAAATGAGCGTAAAGCATTTAGTGCGTTAATGAGAAGAGGACACACAGACAGGATGGACAAAGTACAGGTACAAATCAGAACCGTGGCTGCCAAAACCTCAGAGGGGAAAAAACAGACACCACCAGTTTCACACAGCGTAGAAACGGTTACTGCATACCAACACGAAAACATGACCTCACAGGCCCAGAGATGAGGGACAGCAGAGGGAGCTTGGTGATCTTTCTCTAGCCTTGGGCCTCAATCGCTCACCATGATCAAGGAGCGAGTGAACTCCCTGAAGCGGCTTTGCGAGGAAGAAAAATCCAGAATCCCCCCCTGAATGTTGTGCAGGTCTGATCTGCAGCTTCCAGAGACGCTCCACTGAAGTTATTGCAGCCAAAGGGCGTTTAACTGCTTATTAAATCCATGGCTTTGCTGCTTTTTTCTCACCACCAGCAATGAATCTTTAATTTGTTGTGTATAATCCACATAATTACAAGACGGTTTGTGTTATTTTCTTTTTTTCTTATACACATGAGAATAAAATAAATTGGCTGATGGGAGGACTGTTCAGAGGACAGGATATGATTATTGCACTCTTGTCTTTGATGTGGTCAAGAAAGGTCAAGCTCATACCTGTACAGTTGGACCCGTAGTGGTTCTTCTCACACAACTCGCAGGAAGCTCCCACGAAGCCTTCTTTGCAAATGCAGTTACCGAGTCCTGTAATGCCATCGTTACAGGAGCCCTGGTCTCCACAAGGGGCCACCAAACCGCCTGGACACACTGAACCACAACAATGACCTTAAGTATTATACAATACTGAGATCAGTTTATGCACATTTTCGATGTGATGGGGCAAAATATGTATTGAAAATGACCCACAAAAACACAAACCCAATATATCACGTGTAACACTGAATAGAAGCAGTTTCATTTTCTTTTCTTTTTTTAATCATTTAACCTTTATTTAACCAGGAAAATAAAACCCATTGAGAACAAGATCTCTTGGATCCAGGATGACGTGGCCAAGAGGTCCGCAGCACGCATCACATCATTAGATTTAAAATATATAAAACTAATTTGACACAATTAACAGAATACAATGGTTAAAATGAGATAGTGCAGATTAAAAGAGACAAAATTCAAAAGAGAAAATGTAGATTTTGCAAGGCGAATTAGAAAGGTACAATCAATTTGAATGGGAATTCATTAACAATAATACTGATTTGTCGATCCTCGCCCTCTGAAGAGTAATAAAGAACGGAAATTATTTAAAGATATCAGTTCGGACATTTTAGTTTCTGTTTGAAGGTTGTCAAGACAGAGGGGGCCGAGAAAAGTTGCAAATATCTGTTCTTTGTAGTGAAAATGTTAATAAACGGAGTAAGTAATTAAACATTGGTTTCTGTGACTCAAATTACCCTGTTAATGGGTTTTATTTTCCTCACTGTACCTAAACGCCTCACTTGTAGAAAAATAAGGCATGATAAAAAAAAATTATAAAATAAAATGAAATAAAAATGCTAAATTAAAAAAAACTTTGTAGTGGAATGAAAATATTAGCAATTGTAAAAAATATCCCCCATCTTCAAATCCACAAAAAGCTCATTTGCAAGTCAGTGAAAACCCAAACAATAGAAATTATCTCTTGACCAAGAGGAAGTAGCCATAAAAGTTAAAAGTAACAACTAAAAGCTGCACGATCCTTCTGACTTTTAGGGTTTTAAGCAGGAGGTATCAGAAAAGTTACCACAGGGAAGTGGCTCGTGGCAGCCAAGCGTTCACAGCGACGTCGCTTTTTGATCCTTTGATGCCGGCTCTTCCTGTCATTGTGAGGCAGAAGCGTTGAGTCAAGGAACGTGAGCTGGGTTTAGACTGTGGTGAGACAGATTAGTTTTACCCTACTGATGATGTGTTGTTGCAATAGTAATCCTGCTCAGTAGTGGCCCAACATGAAAACAGGATTACTATTGCAACAACACATCATTAGTAGGTTCCCTATTAGTTCCCTATTACTTGATGAATTCTGCTTCACAATGATGGCAAGAGCCAACATCGAAGGATCAAAAGAGTTTCACCTCAAGCATCTGGACATCATTCTGCTGGTAGTGGTTCCAGCCACATTCAAGCCAACCTGATATCATTTACCCCGAGACGCTGTGATCCGACAAGATAATGCAGCTCATCAAGACGACGAGTCTGCACGATCTGGCTCCACTGGAAGAGTGGCTGGCATTTTTATGTTTTTTGATGAGCTACGGGACAGCAGATTGTCCCTTCGAGAATTAATAAAGTGATCTATCTATCTATCTATCTATCTATCTATCTATCTATCTATCTATCTATCTATCTATCTATCTATCTATCTATCTATCTATCTATCTATCTATCTATCTATCTATCTATCTACCTTTCTATCTATCTGTATGCTATTTCCCAAGTTGTGAAGCCAAATGCCTCACAGCTGTATGTTTGTTGAATTCAATGATTTTAGGCAACACCTGAGATGTTGAGGGGAGTTATATGGTATTTTCCTCCCACCGTCCTTCCTCAATTTATTCTTACCTTGGCAGTCTCGGCCGTAGTGGTTTGCGCAGCACTTCTGTGTCCAGGATTTGTGGACACACACTCTTTTACAGCCCATCCGGCTGAAATGGCTGGAGTATAGCCTAATCCTTCGCTCGACATGGAAACATGGTAGCTTTTCTCCCTGGATGAATTTAGTCATTATATATCTATAAAAGGAGGTTATTTTGGAGGGAGGGTTCCCCAGAAGGGCAACCTTACCGTGTCGATGTATCTGAAAGAACAGGATGGAGGTGATGGACACCTCCCACAACGACCCTGAAAAAAATTCAACAGCTAAATTCAGCACTGATAAATTAAGTTTGAGACTGTTGATATTGGTAATTTAAGGGCTATTGGATGAAATATCACTCTGCTGACTTGTTCCTTTTCCCTGTGTCCCATCAATAAGGACGTTCAACTGCCTGACCAACCGCCCACAATCTGTCAGACTCAGCCCCCACCTGTCCAGCACCATCTCACTCAGCACTGGCTCTCCACAAGGATGTGTTCTGAGCCCTCGCCTGTTCAAGCTCTACACATCCGACCGCTCCCCAACTCATCTATCAAACTCCATTATAAAGTTTGCAGATGACACCACCGTGGTTGGGCTCATCTCAGGGGGGGGATGAGTTTGACTACAGAGATGAGGTCTGCAGACTGACGACGTGGTGTTCAGATAACAACCTCCAACTTCAGATAACAACTGAACACCACAAAAACTAAAGAACTGATCATGGACTTCAGGAAGAGCCGAGCGGACCCAGGAGAGGTTGCTGGTGACCTTCTACAGAGCCACCACAGAGAGCATCCTGACGTCCTGCATTACAGCGTGGTATGCCGGGTGCACAGCAGCAGACAGGAGAGCGCTGCAGAGGCTTCATCTGCACAGCCCAGAAAATCACTGGCTGCTCTCTGCCCAGCCTGGAGGACATTGCTAACTCTCGCGACCTCAGCAGAGCAGGCAACATCATCAAGGACTCCTCCCACCCCAGGAACCACTTGTTTGACCTGTTACCATCGGGCCGACTGTACAGGT